>JAODVM010069993.1:0-35980 GCA_025400095.1 Phenganax marumi | reverse complement strand
TTTTCTATCCCAGCGACACTGTCTTTTTCTGTTTCTCTCTGTTGTTATCTGTCTTTCAAGATCACTGCACAGACACCGAAATACAGGTAACGACAGCTAACATGGAAACTAGCCTTAACAATGATAATGCATCTCTTCAGAAATGCTGCACCATGAATGCAACAAAGTTTGATAGTCTATGTACAACAATATATTTAGTAACTATGCGACACACGTTGTAGCTGAATTACACCTTCATCACTCACGGACCGGGTTGCCAGGTTTCTGCGCATGCTCGGAGCCAATCATGTCTTGAAAAGTAGCCAAATTCCATTAAATGAGGCCAAACTATTAGTTTTTCAAGAGGCCAAAAAGAAGCCAAATGGAAAGCTCTGTGTAATGAGATATAGTCTCTATTTAATGTCTACTATAGCTTTGCACATGTGGATGTTACTCCCTCAACTCTCTAGTTCAGCTGCCGTAATCATGTTCCCTTCTTAAGGTCTTTGATCGTATTGTCAATCGTAATTGAGTTAGGATTGGCTATCCGATTATATTACACTCTTATCCAGAGCTGCTTGATTCCTCGACTGAGTCGGCAAGTAGTCAGCAACGAGAGCAATGGAAATTACATTACAGATCAGACTCCTAAATCATTTACAATAGAACTATCCTATTTTTTTCCATAAAAAATTATTAAAAGTTTGACCATGGCATTGAAATGAAAAGAGGCTAAACAGAAATCAAATAGCCAAACTTTTTTTTTCAAAGCCAAGGAAGGATATAAGGAGACAAAATTGAGTTATCGGCCTCCAAGGGGCCAATCCGGCAACCTTGATTCGCAGAATCCCTTCTTGACCATGACAGCCTTAATTTATACCATAATGCCGTTCGAACAAGTTGAAAGTCGCGTGCATTGCCAGGTGTCCTTGGGTGAAGTCACCTCGACAACTCTAGCGATTTTCTATAAAAGCTATAAGTTTTATATTTAGTACATTTCAACGCTCTTTAAACCAGACTAATCACAAGAGAAAATGTCATGTTTTAGACATGTGTTCATGTGGTCTTTTTTATCCTGGGAACTAAATCCAGTGTATACAGCCCGATAGGTATCGTTAAATCCTTTTCTTCATAAAAACAAGAATAAGTGGACATAGTCAATGTCTTAATGAGTCAACTAAGCAAATGGGGGATTAATAACAAAAAGTGCGTAGTATTATAGTGTTGCTAGTAAAAGTAGTCCAGCGCTTTTATCAAGCGTCTACTGTATGATCTTCTTTCTGCTGGGGTACTCGATTCACCAAGTTTAGACGACGGTTGATTGGTCGGCTTAGCCGAATCTAAATACTAGTTTGAGGGTACACCACGACTAGTTATTATTGCAAAGGTTACGGTCCGTTAACCAGGACTGAAATCTTTGCAATAATAAATATTCGTGGGGTAGCCTACAACTAATATTCATATTATTTTCACCATGCAAAACTACAAGAATTTTATCACCCGAAGCTGTCGATTCTTCTTCTCTAGAGTTATCTCGTGTTGATGGGGGATCGTTTTGAACAAGAGAACCGTGAGGTTCACTGGTTTCATCAGGAGATTTTGCTTTGTTTTGAACTCTTTCAGTCATTGCTGCTAAGTTTCGTCTAAATAGTTTGCCTTCAATCATAACTTCATATGATCGGGAAGCCACTCTCTTGTTGCAAACTCCCTTCCTCGACGTCTGGTGAGTACTGTTTGGATCTGGCCGTATTCGTACAGCATCCCCAGGCTTAACTTCTGGCAACAGTTTGCTTCCCCAATTATAGTAGCATGCTTGTTTTCTTTTTTGGTTCATTTCCTGTTTCTTCACCAGATTGGCATAATGACAGGATGATGTAACATGATTAAACTCCCATAATCGCGCAAAATTCTCAAAAGTTGATGATGAAAACTGAGATTCGTTGTCACTTCGCACTTCCTCAGCTACACCATTTCTTGAAAACTCTGACTTCATACTTGTGCTGGATTGCTGCAGTTGTCGTCTGATTCAGACCATTGAAATTGAAGTAATTTGAATAGTCATCCACCAGTAAGACATAATCGCTCTTTTCTAGCCTAAAAACATTAACAGCCACTCTTGACCATGATCTCTCCGGTTCTGGTTGTGCAGGCTTTTTGGGTTGTTCTTTTCGGTAGACTGACATTGCAGGTATCGCAGCTAGATACATGATCATTAATTTTCCCATTTGAGAAGACTAATTCTCGAGTGCATCGAAGGCATTTTTCAGCACCAATGTGACACGAATGTGTCTTTTCCAACATTTGACTTCTCATCGATGAAGGCTGTGATGCGACCACCCAAGGATGTGACCTCCATTTGGGACATTGGAGGGTCACATCCTTGGTGATACCGTAATAGCTCAGGACAGGGTGAGATGTGATGAGTTTCTCGAGTTTTTCAAATGCTTTTTGCTGATTTTCATCCCAGTTCCATTCAACATGCTTTGCTTTGAGTTGATGAAGTGGTTCGGTCGTAGTTAAGATTTGGAGTAAGAAATTAGAAAGGTAATTTACCATGCCCAAAACTCCCTTGACTGAGTGTACATCCGCTGGTTGAGGCATAGTTTTGATGGCTTCTGCTTTATTTGGGTGAGGTTTAATTCCATCAGAGGTCAGGAGGTGTTCTATGTAGGACACTTCAGTCGTCCTTAACGTTTCTTTCGCAGCTTGAGGTTCCTTTCACGGACTCTTCACAGGGCGTTTATGACGTCCTGATCAAGATGTTGCGTTGCTGCTTTGATGTCATCATCTTCCCCAAATATGAGCAAATCCTCAGCCATGACTACTATCACTTTCAACCTTTCAAACGTGTTATTCTTCCATCTCTGAAACTCTTCTGGGGTTGAGCAGACGCCAAAAGGCACTTGAAGCCTTCAGAAACAACCAAATGACATATTGAAAGTTGTCAGCTTAGTAGATTCTTCACCAAGCTTTATCTCCCAGAATATGCCCTTTGCTTCCAGGACCGACGACACTTTCACCGCATTCAAATTAGTGGCCACCTCTTCAATAGTGCGTATGGGGTAGTGGGATCTCTTAATCGCTCAGCTACAATCTTTAGCCTCAATACGAATTCATAATTTGTTGGGTTTGACAATCGTGACCATACTTGACAACAAATCTGTGGGGTCATTTACTGGTGTGACAATTCCGTCTGTAACCATATGCTCTCATTCTTTCTTCAAGGGATCTTTCGGGGTGATCTTTCGATATCATTGTTGGATCTACTTCGATGTGGTAGCTTCTATCAAGACATCCAGTTCCATTTGAAAATGGAAAATGTCAGAACTTGCCTTCACTGAAATCTCATCCTGCTCTACCCCCACAATTATCATTGATGAGAACATTCAAATACTGTAGCTTCTGCCATGTTTCAGCAGGTAGGAGGGGTTTAAGATCACATCAACCACTTGAAATTCAAGCCCGTTCTGTGGACCACTTCCAGTGCAACATAGTTTACATTTGGCAACAGGTTGCATCAGTGTTTCATTATACATGGTTAGTGTAGCATTGCTCTTTTGCAAGTAGGCATCATCAGGAGTTCCCACAGAGCCCTTTAATGGAAGTAGATTGCATGTTGCACCACAGTCTACTTGGACTTTAACATTCACCTTATCATTTACTTTCATTGTTGTAAACAGCTGCTTGGAATCTTATTGTCATTGGTCGTTTTTGCATTCAGAGTGCCAATGTCATGTGTTACAGTGCTAAAGGTGTAGCCATCTTCAGATGCCGCATCGTCTTCGACATGATTCACCATGGGGGTCCTTTGTGCCTTTGATTTACACGTGACTGCAAAATGGTTATACTTCCCACATTTCTAGCAGGGCACTGGTTTTTGTCCCTTGGGTGCCTTTGTGTAAAATACTTGCACTTTAACACTCCTGTTACTGAAATTTGTTTACTTTTTTTAAGAATTGTTCACTGTTTTTGATCTTACATTATGTGTAGCTTCTTCCATTGTCTTCTGGTCAGCATTGATTTGTTTTAATTGAGCATTTGTCGGTGCAGCTGACCTGAATTTTTGAATTGCTGTTTGCAGGGTTAACTTAGGATCCTTTGGTAATCCTTCCCTGACAGAAGTATCTAGGATTCGAAACATGATCTGATCACGGATCAATGTCTCCTAAGTCCCCAACTTTTCAACTACCTGACAACTTTTTCGAAACAGTTACATAATGATCAATCGACTCACTATTCTCTTGGTTTCTCAAAAAAAAACACAGTGTTCGTAAATAGTGTTCTTTCTTGGGTTACAGAAGGCATCATATGTCTCCAACGCCTTCTCTACTTTCAGGTTTTCACCTGCTGTTGCCCAAGTGAACATCAACCGCTCCTTCCCGAATCACTGTCAGAAACATAGCAACTCCTGTCTCATTCTCTTTTCTCAGCCACTACTGTGGCAACTTCATAGTTTGCCTGTTTCTGTTTGAACCTTTTTCAAGTCAGTGAAGTATTTCCTCGCAATATTTTAGCAGTTCAGGCTGTGGGAGACCAAGAGGCATCACCATTTTTCTCCAGTCGTACGTAGTGACTTTCAAAATATACTTATATTTATCAAACGTTTTGAACATTTTAATGCCAACTTCTTATGAGGCATCTCACTCCTGACACCATGTAGCAATTTTCTTTAAATGCTATTTAGTATATTTCAAGGTTCCTTAAAACAGACTTATTACAAGAGAAAATGCAATGCCTTAGCCATGTGTTTATGTGAGTTTTTTTATCTTGGGAACTGAACCCGAGTAGAAATCGTTACAGTAACTTTACCTAGGGTAACATCACATAGGGAAATGCTGTCATGACTGTGTTGAAGTACTCATTTAAGATTAAACAAGTATGCCATTAGTTTTTCTTAAAATATATTTTCAAGTTTAATATTTTTTGGAAAGCTTTCAGCTCGAACATGCTCTGCCATGTGTCCGTATTAAATCCCATTTCTTAAGATCATGTGGGCAAGCACGTGGGCGTCCACATGAGGTGGGCGGAATACAACATCCCTCCCTTGTTTAGCGTCATAAGTGTCTTTAACTGAACTGTTGGATTGTTCTTTAACTAGCTTTAAACTAATGCCAATGGTAACTGTGATATAGTGTAATTGATTTCGTTATGCATCAAATCCCGAATAAGTTGGAGGAGTTCACTGTCTACTAGATCTGTGCACAGTTCGTGCTTCTAAGGGGTTGTTATTTACTCCAATCTGGATTTCAGCATCCGCAATGTCGCTGTTAGAGTTTATAATTGGCGAGTTTGTGGGTGCATTGTTTCAGCTGGTGACGTGGAATTTGGTAGTGTGGGTTCTGGCAATGTCAGATTTTCATAATCTGCCACGGGAGTGGGCCTACCTTCCAAGTATTTCTTGATAAGGGATGAATTGCATCTATGCTTTTTACCATGATGGTCAACTAATGTGATTTGGGAACCAGTTATCTTGACTACTGTCACAGGATCCTTTCCAATTCGCATAGAGTATTTGTTCTTTCTTTTCTGGATGACCAGAACTTTATCTCCCACAGCAACATTACGGGTTCTTGCATGTCTTTTCTTATTGTATATTCTTTGGTTTTAGACTTTTCATGGTTATCCTTCTTCCAAGCGCTGTATCAACATCGTTCTCAGCATCAACTGCGGCAGATTGTATTGTTGGAATCTTGGTTCTCATCTCTTGCCACAGGTGCAGCTTTGCTGGAATCGGACCTGTCATTCGAAGTGGAATTGTGCAATATTGAAACAACAAATTGAGAAGTGTTGCTCACCAATCCTTGTATTCCGCATGGGAGGTGAGGATGTGTTTTTTTATCAGCTCACTGAACCGTTCCACTTGACCGTTGGCTTGGGACCAATATTCGTTTACTGTCTGTGGTTGTACTCCACATGACTCGAGGGTTGATTTGAACTCTTCCAATGCGAAGATGCATTGTCGGACTTGAGCATGTGTGGATATCTATGCTGCGCAAAGACCTTGTTCAACCACTTCAGGATGTTGTCTGATGTGATGGTTTTTAGAATCTGGCTTTGAGCCATCTGGAATAATAGTCTGTAGCAACAGCTATGTACTCGTCTGTGGGAAAAGGGCCACATACATCATACATCTATTGGTAACTGAGACCATCATTCTCTAGGGTACTCGGTTGGGCTCCGGACTCTCTGCTTACATTTGGTCATACCGAAATGGTCTTCATGTGCTATCTCTATTGCTCAACTGAGACAGAGGATCTGCAAGGTTGCTTGATCCAGGTTTGTACATCACTTTGAAGTCATATTCCTGGAGCCTCAATCACCATTGCTCGATTGCACTGGGGCTGGTTTTCCTGTGCTGCTTTGTTTGATTGATAGTTGTTCTAGTGGTATGTGGTCAGTTTCAGTCTCGAATTGGCAGCCATAAAAGTACATGTGAAAATGCTCACATCCAAAGACAATTGCAACTGATTGGTTCTCAATCTGTCCATGTTTTTGCTAGGTGTCGGGAAGAGATCTACAGCCAAATGTGATAGCTTGAAGTGAACTGTCAGGTTGCTCTTGTGGAATTACGACTCCTAGAGCCCAAGGTGATGCATCAACTACACTTCGTGTCTCTTCCTCAAGGCTGTAGTGCGCTAGGATTGAGGTACTAATTAATGCTTTCTTTAAGACTTGAAATGCTTGCTCGTGTTTGTCAGTCCATATGAGCTGGGTATGGGCTTTGGTCAGCTGCCGTAATGGTTATGTTGTAGTGCTGCAATTGGGTATGTATCGAGCACAGTATTTAGTAAAACCTAGGAGGACATAGGGCCTGGGCCACAGTGGTGACAGATTAATCGATTTCAAGTGCCACCTTGACCCCCTTTAAAGTTTCTGGTTGCTTCAAAAAGATGGTGATGTTGCTGAATGATTTCTGTTATTGACGACTCTTCGTGGGTTAATGAGTTAAGATTTAGTATTATTGCCCCCAATTCGGTTGATAACTTATAGCCCACAATACACTTAAGCTGTTCGGTTGTGACATACATCGGTGTGCTGTCCTGTGATATACTTAATGGTGCTTTGAATTAACCAACAAGCTCGACTGAGATTTGTGAGCCAGATGCATGTATGTCTGCATTTGTTGGAGGTAACTGAATGTTGGTATTCCTCTGGATATGATGAAAAATTTTCTGACGAACAATGCTGATTGAAGCACCAGAGTCAACCAGACCCTTAATGTTGATATCACTGATGAGAATTTGGGTTTCAGGTGCTTCAGGCGAGGCAGAAGAAAGTGTGAAACAGCTGTCCTCGTCGGAATCTTGTAAGTATATGTTCTTTGTTTGATCAATGTTTGTGATACTCTTGATTTCCTTCTTTAGAGATTTGCAAAATTTAGCAAAATGGCCAGTCTTTCTACAGTTCTGGCATTCTTTTCCATGGGCTGGACAGAACTGCATTCCATTTTTGTAGGGAAATGCACCACCACAATTTCAAAAGTTTCTCTGCAGATTGGAGTGGCTTTGTAGTGTTTTTATCCTTCACGGAACGTCCCCCAGGATTGTTCCCGCATTTGTTTGGTTGTTGTTTTCGGTTACCTTCCAATATGTTTAGGCTTATTGTGTTGCTTTTCTGTTGCTTTGGTAGTTCGTTGGTGCCTTCCAATGATTTTTCAAACTCTAAAGAGGCCTACAGGTTCATTCATTTGCAAAAGGCTTTCTTGTAGCCAGGCATCTCGTGTGTGATGTATTTGTGTTTTGACCTCGAAGTATTCATCTGCAATTCTACAATCCGCTGGTTTCATTTTCAAGCGCCAATAATAATAATAATAATAATCGGTTATTTTCACTTTATTTACTTGCACCAACTCACGAAATTCGAAAGTAGCCACATCTTTATTTCCAAGAGGGGAGAAATATTTCAATAAGCTTTGATTGCTGCTTCGTATGTCGTTCCTGTGTTGGGTAAAATATCAAAGATATCATTTGTGTCTTCGCCCACGTATGTCAGCAATAGGCATCCTCGTCGGATCGTTGAATAGAACTCTCTTAGGCTTATCAATAAATTTTCAAAGCGTCTTGCCCATTTCTTTAATCTTTGGCTCGCAGTACAGGGGTCTCCAATCGGATCGAAGGGTGAAATCGGCGGCAAACCACCTCATGGAACACTGATTTGTTGCATGTTGTCAGCCAACTGTGAGGTAGACGACTGTGGCAAACTTTCAGCACTCGTTTCTTCGCTACTACTCATTTTGTGACGTTAACCGTATCCTCATCACCAGTGTTGTGTCTTAAAGTACATGTTTAAGGCTAAATAAAGTATGCCTTTAGTTTTTCTTAATATATATTTTCAGGTTTAATTCATATATGTAAAGTCTTCAGCTCTCACCATTGGCTCTAACATGTGTTATGTCCCAATTCTTAAGTTTACCGGTGCATGCAGGAGGGCATCCACATGAGATGGGCGGAATGCAACAAAAGTAACCTAAGGTGGTAAGGTCACCTAAAGCTGTGACTTCACTTCAACCGGTAAGGTCACCTGAAAGGGTGACGTCACCTTGTCAGGAAGCTAATTATCTCCGGTTTTCTATTCACAATGTGTGACATCGCTTTCCTTGCTAGTTGTGGGGTTTCGCCCACTAATGAAATCTCCACTACTCTCGCATCAATATTGATGCAATGAATCTTTTTGATATTCTTGATGTAGATGAGTAATTGTGATGAAAGCACACCACTTCTGGCATCGAGAACGCTCTCAGATGGATCATGTCAATACTACAGAAGTGACATCCAGCCTGAAGATGAAAACAATATGATGTGCGAGTCACAGAAAACTGGACAATATTTGTCGTAAGCAGATCGTCTTTGATACTGTTCTTCTTTTTAACTAGAGAGAAAGCCCTAGAGCTGGTTGTTGAAACTAAAAGCTAGTAATGTTAAGCCTTTATTGCAAAACGTGTACTTTATTGATTTACTTTAGCTAACAAAAAAGATTTTACTCATAAAAGGGACAAATCACGTATGTAGAAAATAAACATATTGAGTAGCTATGTGAGCCATTGCTTCCTATACCTATCCGGTTAGTTTTGCAAAACGGCAGGTAATGTAAAATTTTCCAGCGAACCTCTTACCTGTTTGTCTACAAAGAGAGAAACATATTTCTACAAATGTGGTCTTGAAGACAATGCTTAAAATAAAAAGGTATGCAAAACACAGGAAGTATGACATAGCCTGTTACCTTTCAAATCAGTGTTAAAGGGAATTCAGCTTTAAACCTGCGGTTCTAGATTTCTTTCCCAAGAAGATTGCTACAGCACAAAACAACCGTTGAAGCCCAACAGTTAATCCCAACTTAGAACACATTTTACAATATTGATAATTGTTCATTTTCTTTACATTTCGTTTAGAGATATACAATCAATGATGCATTTGTTGAAAGCCAGTATAGCAATTGGCATTTTGGGACTACCTAAAGCACTGATGAATGCAGGCATTGTGGTAAGATCACTTAATATAGTAGCACAATGGTAAAGTCTTCGAAATGCTTATGTGTCAACCTAAAAATTTACAAGCTTTCTGTTGTCCAAATCTATACATGAAGATGAAATTTGCAGGAGACTATATTGCAATTCTTCCTAAAATTCTGCAAATATTACAGTACTACAGTCCGTGAACTTAATGTAGGTAACTTTGAGTTTGCCACACGCAATTGCTAGTTTGCAGTCACTTGACTTTCGACCCAAATTATTAATAAACGAAAACACAAAAGTGAACTAATTATTAAACTTTAGGTTGGACCCTTGCTGCTGCTTCTTATTGCGGTCATAACTCTTCATTGCGTGCACCTGCTGGTAAGCTGTGCCAATCGCCTTTCCATCAAGTAGGTAGAGAATGTACACATGCTCAAGACGTTATAAAACTAAATTAAAGAGAGTATATATAGACATCAGCAACAGAATAGACAGCTTTTCTGTAAGACTACAGGTCAACATTCAAATAAAATATGCACGACGTTTCAAAAAAGAGGAATCATTAAGTTCAAATATGCAAGTACATAATATTCTACTTTCTTCTAACAACCATTGTTTCAAAAGTTTCGTTCAATTGCTGTGCCAAATAAATATTGACAAAGACCACCCAAGGCTACAGCCAGTTTGCAGTGGCCAATTTCAAACAAGAAATTCTCCAACTCTGCGTCTCATAGCTGTATCAAAAGATCCTGATGCCTTTATTTCATTCATGGGATTTTCTTTTCAGGAAATGTCAGAAAATACAATGTCAGTATGCTTTTCTATAGCTAAAAAAATATGATTTGTCGGGGAAGACTTTAATGTCGAGCTATTTCTTGTTTCTTTGTATCTTTTGTGCCTTCAATGAGTTTCATATATACCAAAACATTTCTTGTGAGTATATGCAACTTGAAGACGTAAATAGTGTACATCACGCATGCACACAAATGTCCTAATTCTAGAGCATGTTCTAGAGACAGTAATGTTAGTGACCACCTCTTGATAAAATTTTCTGGTGTGGAATTTGCAAAAAATCTAACTACATTTTTAGAACGGGGAAAAAATCCTTAAGCTATGGTGAAGTTGCAGACGAATGTGTAAAACACCTGCGTTATGGCAGGTAAGATAAGGTTCATCCCCACCCCATGGGGATTTGGTGGCACAGTTGCTAGGACAACCGTGTTTCACCATTGAGACTGTAGTGGTTCGATTCCCTTTGAGGACTTAACATTTTGAAGTGATAAAGTTTTTCCACTACTTTTGCCGGTTTTCTCCAGGCACTCAGGTTTCCTCCTGCAGGAAAATTTGACAGGATGGGTTAGGATAGACAGAGTAGGAAAGTAATAATTGATCGTTGTAAAAACAGACAGTTTATGGTAACATATAGACATATATGCATACAGTATATATTGGGAAAGCATTCAAAGGGTGATGCAATTCAACTCGTTTAGCCAAGTAACTATACTTAAACTGTCTATCTATTGATGGGCATACCTCTTCATACAACTCTTTGGTGCAGACACTGAGAAAAACCATCACCTTCGACATGGGCAGCATATACAACAGTGTGTTATAAGAATAAGTCAATTGTAAAATCAACCTCCACAAGACATATTATGCAGTTTGTTGCTAATCATACAATGATATAATTTATGACCAATAAATACTACATGTATGAAAAAGCCAATAAGCCATTCTTTTAAGAGGGCTCAAGAGGGGTTAAGGGGGAAGGTTTCCAGGCTGGGTTCACATGCCCATTCATATTGCCTAGACACTCTACTATTAAAGGCGATGATGCACTCAATACCTTCAACGTGGTACACTCACTGAAATTCAAGTGGGTAACATTCAAGACCTTGTAAGTGGAAGTGGTTAGTGTTTCTGATGAAACTCAGCAACAGTGACGATCAAAACGGATACTGTTTCATGATAAGAGGTGTTTTCAGCACTGTTGTGTACAACGTAGGCAGAGCAGTCTTATTGTGTTGTTGACAAAAATTCAATGAAGAACAAGAATATGCAAGTATACTCTGACCAGTCCTCTTCATGATCCTGAGCTTGTTTCATCAGCTCCTGTGCATGTTTCGTGGGCTCTTGTGGCCATTCCTTCCACCCTTGAGCTTGCTCCTTGTGTTTTTGAGCTCGCTCAATGAAGTTCTGAAATTCACGTTGCTTTCTTCAGAAGATAGCACTGTTTGGTCGATCAATATGTAACAATATTGATATCTTCACAGGAGTGCAGTGAGCAACCTCAGAAGCATGAAGAGAGAACTCAGGAGCATATCAAGCATTGCTTAACGTTGCCCAGAGCAGCTCGGCAGGAGAATATTTTATTCACTCGAAAGCCTGGTTTCCTTATGGTGTTAACTGTCATGAAGGAAGAGCCACAATATCTCTCAACTGCCAAAAATTAATTTCTTAGGAATAAATCTGATAGAAAACATACATATTATTAACTGACAATTGCTTCGACAGCTATTAGTTTTGAACTGTTCTTTTATGGCTGTTGAGAATGATCATGACTGTCATGTAATAATTTTTTGTGCCCTTTCAAAGGTTCAACTGGAGAATAAATTAAATATGCTAACAAACTGTTCATAGGAAACAAATACCAATTTATTTATTTATTTATTTATTTATTTAAAAGTTATTGGCATTTCTGAAAACGGGCTTTCACTGTCAATTTACAAGAATTACACAAAATTGAAATTTACAAATACAAAGATTACAAATGCAAATACTCTATGCTAAAACTAAATAACTATTTACATGTTACCGTCATTAAAAGTAAATTGTACAACTCCTTCTAAAAGTCTTGCTTTTAATTTCGTCTTGAAGTGGTTCAGATTGAGAGTAGATCTTAGTTCCTCATCCAATGGATTTCAAATTTTGGTTCCCCTTTAAGTGAATGTTCTTTGACCAGTCGTAGTTCGACACTTTGGAATGTCAAGTTTATTTTGACTTTGCGAAGCTCGGTCATGGACTTGATTTCTTGTTTTAAACTTATGACTCAGATATGAGGGTGCTTTATTAGATATGCATTTGTGAACAAGGATGGCATCTCTATATTGTAAGTGCTCTATTATTGGAAGCCAGCCGAAATCTTTTAATAACGAAGATACATGGTCGTATTTACCAATGTTTCCAGAAATTACTCCGGCTGCATAATTCTGAATTAACTGGATTTTCTTAATATTCCCTGCAGGTGTGTTAGACCATATTGATAAGCAATAGTTGATTTTGCTTATAACTACTGCGGTTTTATAATCGCAGTTAGTGTTGATTGATCAAATAGATGCTTCACCCGATTTATCTGACAGAGCTTGGAGATACACGATGATGACAGATATTGTATGTGTTCATTATACTTTAATTTCGGATCAAATATTGTCCCTAAATCTTTGACTTGAGACACAGGTTTCAGGGTCTTTCCGATCAAATTAATAGTAGGGATGTATTCCAATTGTTAGAGCAGCTGTTATGATCTGACTACCATCATCTTGGTAGTGTCTGGATTTATTAGCAAACTGTTCTTGCAACAGCATTCAAATACTCTGTGCAGGTCATCTTCTATAGCTGACAAAGAGGAATCCAAAATCAGTATTGGAAAGGGTAGGTACTCTTTTGAGTCATCAACGTACGACTCTAGGCTACAGGATTCTGGGGCTAAAGGCAGGTCATTGGTATAAATGTTGTATAGGAGTGGTGAAAGTACTGAACCTTGGGCATTCTGTGTGTTAATGGACCTGTCAATGAGGTTGTGGTTCATATTCGGAAATACTGAGATCTGCACGCCAGATAGCTCTTAAACCATTCGTGAGACACCCAAGTGTGATATCTTTTCAAGGAGAATGTCGTGTTGTATTCTATCAAAGGCTTTAGACAGATCAACAAGTATCACAATGGAAATCTGTTTTGTGTCCATTGCCTCCTAAACTGTGTCTGTGAACGTGATGTTGAGTGTCTCAGTCGAGTGGTTTTTCCGATTTTCGCTTTGATGACTGGAAAGTAAATTATGTTTGATTTGAGTTTGATTTCACATTTATTGACACTCCACAAAAGGGGCTTTTCAGTGACAATTCTAACATTTATAGTAATATATTTACATGAACATTATAAATCTAGTCTAAAACTCTAGTTTCCGTTAGCAACGAATAAACTGTTAATAGGATATTCCTTATTTGAAATAAATGTCTTATGAGATATTCAGTAACTTGGTTTAAAACAACTTAGTCGCAAACTTTTGAAAGGGCTCATAGTAGTGATATTGAACGATTGTTTGACACATCTTTGTGATCCCCATCTTTGTATATTGGTATCACTTCCACCAACTTCCAAGTTGACGGGTATTTTGATGTTTTTAGAGAACTGTTGATAGACACAGACATTGGTTTGTGAGAGGATATAGAATGACATCGAGAGAGTCTTTGAAATGTCAGAAGCCTAATTTGTCTGGTCCCGGGGGTTTATGGGGTGGAGTTTCCAAAATGATTCTACATATCTTGTAAGGGGTGACCTCTTTCAGTTTGAACATTCCCTCGAGTGTTCTGTGATTGCAGGTCTTTTTTTCGCATGAAGATGTTGAAAATCTGCTGTTTTCAGCTAATTCTTTGACTGTATCTGCTGTTAACCTTCCTACTGAAGTGAAGTAGGTGTTGAACTCCTCTACTGTTTCGCTTTGCTCATGATTGCTAGGTTGAGTGGATTCCGTGGAGGTCATGCATCTCTTGATCACCTTCCATGTGGACCTTGGGTTTCCTTTGCAATTTCCAATAATAGTGTGTACGTGATTAGCTCCTGCCTTTTGTATGTTAGTCTTAACTGAGTTTCTCAAGCTTTTGTACTTTGTCCAGTCATCCGGATTATGTGTTGCCTTGAAGATCTTCAGTGTCCTGTTCTGAGTTTCATTGATAGCTTAATATCTTTGTTGATAAAAGGTTGGGGCCCGCTTTTAATTCTTACATGTTTGATTGGCGCATGATTATCTAGTGTGTTTGTGAACAGTTGGTTGAATAAATGGAGTTTATCATCCACGTCCTTTTCAAAGAATATCATGTCGAAGGGGAGTCGTGAAAACTCCGTGGCAAACTGGTTAGGGTTGTAGTGCTTTAGATTTCGTCTGCAAATGTAAGAGGGGAAGATTTAGACATCCTTAATTTTAGGGTGCTGTAAATTATGGAATGATCACTATTTCCTGTGTCTATCACACCGCTATTCATCACTAAAAGGCAGGAGGAAACCATAATAACACCTCGTAAGGATCTGGAAGATAAAATTATTCGTGTTGGATCTTTAATTAGTCGAGTTAAAGAATAATTGCTTATCAGTGTTTTTGCTTCCGAACAGCAAGATTGAAGAGTTTGCAATTCAGGTCATCCATGATCACAACTTGCTTGCCCACAAGTAATGCTTCAATGCATTTTGGTTTTAGATTCTCTGTAATGCATGAGACCTGGGAATATGGAGGTCTGTACACAGCACATATGGTAAATGATTTATGTTGTCTCACTTGTATCTGCAGCCATAGTTCATGGAAATCTAACGTAGAAATGTATGACAGGTTCTTCAGTGTTGTAGCTCTGAAGTTCTCTTGTACATAAATGCGTACACCACCCCCTTCCTATGCTTGCGGTCAAGCCTATGAATTTTGTAACCAGGGATTTCAACTTTGGAGTTGGTTGTGGATGAATTGAGCCAAGTTTCTGATACTATAAGAATGTCTATGTTTTCGACTGTCAAAACTTGTTGATTTGGGCTAGATGTTCTCTGTTCTTGAGGGATCTAGCATTGAGGTGAGTTAGCTTTAATTTATTCGATCTGGGATTGTCACGTTTTGTTGCTGATGTAGGGTGGACTTTATTTGGAGGAATGATGATTAGGTTAGATGCACAGCTTGATTTTTTATTTAAAACTACAGTTCTAGAATATGTGATATTTCTGATGGGTATCAGGGTGCTACGTTAGAAAAATAATAAAAGTAAAGATATCATATAATGATACCAGGAGGTTAAGATTTAATAAACCAAAAGAATATTAATATAACACTTAAGAATATGGACATTTATATGAATACAGTCCCTTTTCACCATTTTCACAAATCATAGATGTTTTTGGCAATGAACAAATCAAGCATGGGCTTGTTTGCTTCAAATTTTATGCAGTAGTCCTTGCAGAATTGAGGCATACGGCAAATACGAAAGAGTGCACTTAAAACTTGCAATTTGATGCATTGAGCACTTTACATGGATGAAGGGCGCTTAAACCTTGAAAGATATTATGGACAGATGGGAGACGCTTCTTAACTTGGTGAACAGCTTCCAGAAGAAAGCCTAGACAATGTTTTTTCAGTTCAACAACTTTAATCTCAGCTGCTTTAATTTGTTGGGACGAGATAAATTTTGTCGTTTCAAACTCAAACTTTCCATCAATATCAACCTTCTGGATCACAAGTGGTCTTCCCTCCCTGGTCAAAAACTCTCCTATGCAGACTCTTGTGTGAACTTAGCTTCGCATACATTTTTACTGGATCTGCATTGGTGGCCTGGAAAAACGCATTCACCCTATTGAACTCTGTGACCAGAGGGGATACAATGTGGAAATAAAGGAACAGGGTAGGATCTTTCAGCATGTCTGACATGGCACGTGCCTTGTAATGTGCATTTTGTGTAGTCACTTGTAATGCAACAATGAAGTAAGCCACCAATTCATGCCAATCATGAGAATACGAAATAGACGACCTTTCCTCTCAACAGCCACCTAAGAAACAGCAATAAAGAACACTTTTTAAGGATGAACAGAAAAATTCTATTTGTAATTTTAGTTTTCGCTTTACCATGTTGGGGAATATTTCTGAAATGGTCATCAGGAATCGTCACCTCGTACAGCATCTTGTACGCCTCTCATCGTATGGTCCTTTTTGAGAACAAGTTGGGAATTTCTGCTAATAAGAATCCAAGACTGGAGGGAAGTTTCTCAAATATATGCCAAACGTGCAAAGACAAGGAAGGACAGATGCACATCATCTTGATGCAATGCAGAGCACTGGCGACTATTCTTGTTCATGCTGAATCGTGTTTGCCAAGCATTACCTAGGCACCGTTGCTGGTGTAGCCAACACAGTCCACTGAGTTGAGGTTAATTTCACTAAGGCAATTTCTGATAGTGTTAAAAAGGTTGTCTATGGAAGTGTAAACCACAGAAATCAGATCAACAAATGATGTAAGGATCGTTTTCTTGGACTCGCTGCAACAGCATATGATAACCCAGAGCTGTTTCGAAGTAGAAACATCGGTTGTTTCATTGACAATTAAGGAAAACGTCTTTCCCTGAACATCAGCGAGTAACACGTCTTTTAGTTCTGGAGCGACAACATTCATCAAAAGTTTTGTGCACTTTTTTCTGTGCATTTTAATGTTCCTGAGTTTGCATCCTTTTACATTGTGGGCTATTAATTCTCCGAGTTGATCAATAGTCAGAATGGCATACCATTGCAATGGTTAGCTCAGACTCTGCGACCATAACTTCGTCTGCAACCTTCAGGACACATACTACTTGAATAGGATTAGTAGTCAAAGAAAGTTTGACTCGCTTCATGTGTTTGTCACTTTTCTCATGTTTGGTTAAATTAGACTGTTTAGGTTTAATTATTGCATGGCACAGCTTACAAAAAGCATCTTCACTCCCATCTGAACCTTTTGTGACCCAGCTAAATTTTCTTTTCCATGCTTTAATACACTTTCACCCATTATCGTATATGTTGCCTTCCATATTGATGCCATCGCATGAATATTTATGATTTTATCGTTGCTGATCTATAGATCAGCAACGATCCTGAATCTGTATGTAATTAGCTTAATGAGGCGCAAAAGTATTGCTTATAATCAATTTCAATGGTTACTTTATTGGTATTATGATTGGCTGAATTTTACAAAGTACGATTGGCTAGAAATACATTTAGATTATCCCATTGGTTCCTTTGAAATTTAGTAATTTACATTACAAACCACCATCCTATAATTACCATTTATTGCACAACTAAATAATGCTTAAAGTTTATGAATTAAAGTAAATAAAATTTAAACAATTCTGTTTAAAGTGAAGAGGCCAAAACATAGCCAGTAAGCCAAGTTTTTCGAGGCCAAGCAAAAAATGAAGCCAAAATTGAGTTATTTAGCCTCCAAGGGGCCAATATACCAACCTTATGAAAAATAGTGACACCACTTACTCACAATAACAGCAACACTTGATTGATGCCTAGTGACACCCAACTATTAGAATAGGTAGAATCAACTGAACAGCACTAGCCATTTATGATTATCTCCCGGACTTTTTCAGCATATTTGTGAACACGCTTCTTTGCGCAACACAATTTGGAGTTTGTACAGCGTACGTACTTTTCATTGCCGAAAATCTTCATGATGTAAGTAATTTCTTGTTGTGTGAAAACAGGTTTATCTATTGCATATTTTGATTAAGACGTAATGCGTGTTTCCCTTACGAAGGAATATGCAATACACAGATTCTGTTTTTGCAGGCTAGTAATAGGCAGGTGTACAAGCTAAAAACAGAGAAATTATTATTAAATTAAGAACTATGATGAGAAAAATACATGCAGTCCTCATCTACTATACCTGGTTAAATGGTGCAATCACTGATGATACTGTTATATACTGTTATACTGACCAGTTGCTAATTACCTTTAAATGAGGAGTCAGACAAATCTTTTGCTGAAGATTACAATAATTTCCTGAATGTGCAATGATGAACCATAAATGATCATGTCTTTTCAGGGTATGGCTGAATTAGATGTCGTTCACATAAAGACAAAGTTATACATTCCAATCATCATGCCATTCCTCATTCTTTTCTGTTTAATCAGAGATTTAAAATCTCTGGCATGGTTGTCCTGGTTCGCAAATGTCATGATGGTTATTGTCCTCATTTCAATTTATCAGTATTTATATGGACATGTGCAAGATCCCTCGGAGTTAAAGTTCTTTTCAAATTGGGGAGATTTGCCGCTATTTTTTGGCACTTCTGTGTATGCTTTTGAAGCAATACCAATAGTAAGTATCATGTGTGTAGGTTAGCAGCTTGTCTGCAGTCATAGTTCTCTGGTTATGCTCAAATTAGTTTAAATCCTGTGTGTTATCCAATACAGATGTTTTCATTATGACATTTACAAAAACTCTGTATGCCCTTCTACAGGTTAAATACGTCTTTGCTCTTTCTTTTATTGATTATGAAATATTAATTGTGTAGATTTTACCTTTGAAAGATAAAACCAGGAATCCAAGCCACTTTTCTCGAATACTTAACATTGGCATGGCTATAGTGACATTGCTATACCTTAATATGGCAATTTTTGGATACATGACATTCCAAGATGTGTGTAAGGGAAGCGTCACTCTTAATCTTCCAAATACCAAGTATGCAATTATTTTTTACTGTAAACACATTTAATAAATATTCACGTTCCGCTTTGCATGACAGCCAGGACAAAGCCTGTTTGAACTCATGAAATTTCGGCATGTGAGATTTTTTGTATTGTTTGAATTGAAATGAAATATTATAGAGCTCTAAAAACAAGTTAGCTGATTGTCCCTTCACTCACACAGTTGTGGAATTTCTATGAGGCAAATATTTGTCCGGCATGATAAAAAAGTAGCTTCCCTGCACCCATTATTATATTCTGTACTTCTGTTTTGATTTTGTGTTTGTTTTGAGGTATGTCTGATCACTTTGATATGGACCACTCATTTCATTTCTTTTTTGCTAAATCATTCCTTGAATTGAATGATTTAAATATAAAGTTACTCATGAAAGTGCAGCCCCCATTTTGAAATACCATGATTTCCACATGACTACTAGCATGTTTCTGAGCTTTCGATTATCTGAAGATGAAATGAATAGTAGTAAGAGGGAGTGTTACCAGAAGTGGTAGCATAGCCACACTCTAAACTTTTTGGGGGCAAAAAGATACTATGGGCACCATTATTTACATACAAGTGCCACTCCCAATATCTGTTGAGATATTAATCAAAGCAAAGTTGTTGTTGATGCCGTTTGAACTATCCCTACAACTATAAAACCAGATTTTCATCTAATTTCAAGTAGCAAACTTGAAGTCTTATGACCACACTTGACCAAAATTGAAGTCTTATATTCACAAGATATGATAAATAGTACATGATTTCCGAAATGATGCATAAAAACAAATAAAATTCCCTTTTTATGCACTGCTTTGCAAGAATAGTGGCATCAAAAGTGATTTTTGTATGCTATATAAACCAATCACTATTACGTTTTCTTCTGTTGCGTCAACTGACCTTCACTGATTGCCATAAACTATACTAGTAGCAAAAACGTGTCCAAATAGTGTGACTGGAATGGATTTTTATCATCACTGAATTTTAATTTAGTTTTCTTTTTATTCTTATCTAGATATTACTCCACTATTAAGTTCTTGGTTTCTTTAGCGATATTTTGTACATACTACATTCAAATCTTCGTTTTCTTTCATATCTTGGAACCAATTATATGCAGCCGAATTGCTGGAAAATATCATAAATGTTCACTGGTACTATTTCGTATTGCAACTGTTTGTTTGACATGTAAGTATACCCATGCAAATTAATAAAATAATAATACTTCTTTTGTCACTAGGTTTGTAGCCTGTCTGCACACACATGAGCTGTGAGACCAGTAGCGATTTCTCTTGGTAAAGAAATTGATTACTGGGCTTTTCTGCATAAAAACAATTCATGTAGTCTGAGTCAGCACACACCGTGAATTTTAATAATGACTTGCACTTGCATTGTACCCTGCTTGTCTACAAGTGGTACACCTTCAAAGTAACTAATCTAATACTCATTATATAACTGAGCACCCTGCAGCAATTCAAGAAGCAAACAAAAAGTTACCTTGGGATTTAAAGAGTAGAATTGTGAGAAAGTACCAAGAGTTGTTAATCAAAATGAAAGACAAATCCACAAAACTCAGAATGGACATGCAGGTTTCACTGTTTAAGTGTAACTCTTTGCCTCAGATGTGAACAATCAGCTCTGCCTTGAAATCACTTCTAGTTCTTACTTTGGATTTACAATATTAGATAATAAGCAAGTACACATACTCCTTTCCAGGTGGTACGGCAGCAGCAGTTCCCCATTTGAATGATATCGTTTCGCTGGTTGGTGCCACTGGAGTTTCGCTGCTCGCGTTTACATGTCCAACAGTGTTTCACTGGATAGTATTTTCAAATGAAACTAGCAGACTCATGGCTGCTAAAAATATATTTATAATAATATTTGCTCTAATTGGCTGTCTGACCGGAACTTTTGCATCCATACGAAATATGATACAAAACAAATGAAAATATAAGTGTGTTGTTAGTGAAGTTTGCAGTGTTATTTTATGATTGAGTCAGTTTACTTGATGTGCCACAGGCTGTATATACCATACAGCACTTGAGTACTCATTAGTCAAGAAATGAAAGTAAAAATAAAAACTATTTGCCCAAATAGAAAAAACTTTTAAAAATTTGTGAGAAAACCTTCTCAATCATAAAATAAGTAGGATGAAGCTCTCATTCTTGGGCTTTATCTCTTACTTGTAACTGTGTTCTAGGAAGGCTAGATCCAATGCCATACTGTATATGAGACATATGCATGATGTAGAGATAATCTTATTAATTTATTTACTTCAAATCTCAAAATTGCCGATACATATTTTTAATAAAACATCAAAATTTTAGAACATGCTTCATCTTTCTTTTTACATTAGTACATTTTGTGTCACACAGGAAACATTCTTAAGCTCTCATAACAGCAGCTAAGCCAACCTACTGGAATTGTCACTTTGATAATAAACCCTAAATTACATTACAGCACTAAAAGCACACAACGTACAACATGATGGTTTCTGAGACAACTTATTCACAGTGTTATAATTATCATTAAAGAACATTTACACAGGACAAACGTTTCAGTGAGAAATCATATACATATCCAGGCAAATATTTATGAACATACAACAGTACTAGAAAAATTAGCTAAGAAAGCTTAGAAAATTAGCTAAGGTACATTAAAAACTTGAAAGGTTGTGGTATTGCTCTTCCCAATATCATAAAACTTTCAATTTGCCAAACATTTTTTGACAATCTATCAGATTCACTCGCTCCATAAAGGATCAAGACAGTTTGCTCCTTCTAAACGAATGATTTTACAACAAGTATTTCGTGAAGCTTTACCATGTTTGGGAATCTCAAAGTCATTCTGAAAGTTGCTCTAAACAGAGGCATCAATGCATTCCGAACAAGTAAACATATCTGATATTTTGAGAAGCTCATAACATTTGGAAGGAGTAAAATATTATGTTGCAATTTAATGATCCTATCTATCACATCTTTGAAGGCTGGTTTTCATATTTTGCAATTTATCCTAATTAATTGGCAACCATTGGGAAACAGCTGGCTGATGAAGTATGATGTATTATGACAAATGAAAATTAGACAACGGGAAATATCCCCAACAACTGCTGATTGTTTAAAGTCCGATTGTCAAATGTTGCAATTCATCGCAATTCATTGCAATTCATCATTGTTTGTTGGCGCAAATATTTGTTTTTCAAAGGCAGATTTAAATGAGAGGTTATTACTGCACAGAAACGTTGCACTCATCATAGGTCTTTTGCTAAAGTAAAAATGATTAATTTGGTGCAAAAAATACAAAAGAGGTTTTGGGCAAGGAAATTTTTTAAGAAAGAGAACAGCGTGGTCGTTTTCATACCAATGTATAAACCAATGTTCATGAATGCAATCTTTTCAACAGGAAATATTTTTTAGGTAATTTCAAGAATCATCTTTTTTATTCAAACAAATGTCTCACAATTTTGTGCCTTTCTATTTTAAGATATCTTTGAATGAGTTCAGAGCACTTTGGGCATTTCCTGGAACTTGTAAGATCCCATAAACTATCACACCAGGTGAATGGCTTAGAATTACTCTAAGATATTTGGTATCTAGTGATTCACAGCAACTTCAATAATTTAACTTTTGAGCTGGCAGAACAGCGGTTTGTGACTAATTCGGAAGACATGTGCAGGTAATTGGTCAGCATTAAATAATGTTTACATAAAACCTCCCATGACAAAAAAAGATTGGAAGAATACTGTAAAGCAATTCTTCACTGAATGGAATTGTTCTATTTGCTTGGGAGCTCTTGATGGAAAACACATTGCTATTGAATGTCCATGTAACAGCAGATCTGAATACTTCAATTACAAAGGATTTTTAGGATTGTTTTGGTGGCAACGTGTAATTTAAGTTAATGTTTCACTCTTCTTGAAGTTGGAATTATGGGAAAGACAACGATGTCCATATTTTTAGTAATTCTGACATTGAAAAGGCCATTCTTGCAAAAGAAATGAATGTTCCCCTTCCAAGTGAAGAATTATTGTCTTCCATATGTCAGTGCGTAAGATGAAATTTTTGCCTTGAATGCTTGGTTGATGAAGCCATATCCTGGGGAAAGTCTTAACCAAAAACAAGCTGTTTTTAGTTATCAACTAACTCACTGCCGAAGAACAATCGAGAATTCTTTCAGAATATTATCAGCAAGGTGCATTTCAGAAGGCCCACAAAGGCAGCACCAGAAACAGTTGATACTACAAATCGAGGCATGCTGATACCAACATAGCTATTTCCAACTAAGAAATAATGAACATTACACCCCAACCAGTTTTATTGATTCTCAAGATGGATTTGAAAACATAAGTCCGGGTGACTGGAGAAATATTGTTCAAGATAAAGATGGTGCATTCAGACCAACACACCCAGGCCAATCATTCAACAAGTCTTCAAATGAGGCAAAACACTTTCGTGACAAGTTTAAATGTTATTAGAATAGCAAAAATGACTCTGTCTTGGCAGGAGTCGTATGTAAAAGCTATTACAATACTGTAAACTTTTTGCCTAACTGTTAAACTCATGAACAAAATAATGTGAAAAGAAAAATCAATGTAACAGTTCCAATGTTAAAGAGATGTAAACCTAACAATTTTATTGCCATGCATCCATGTTGGTCATTGATGTGGTAAATGGAATGCTTGATGCAACCAAACCATTCCACTACTTTCCAAGTTTTGTGTACTGGGTTGAACTGGTTGTTGCCTCATCAGATGGATGTGATTTTGCATATGATACTTGTATTTGCCAAAACGAATATCCAAAAATACCTTCTTAATCGAATAGCCAATAATTGCTGTATTCATGTTGTCAAACTTTCTCATTCGACCAGCAAGGCTCACGCAATACATAGTATGCTCATCTGTTCTATATTTTTACCTTTTGAAGACCTTTCTTGTTGTCTAATGCTGTCATTTAGACTTGAAATCGACTTTTTCAGCTGCTTGTCAGTTTTTTCCTACTTTTCTTTCCAACTTTCAGATTTTTCCAGCTCTTCTTTCTTTCTTTACTAGAAATATTATTAATAGCAAACTTGCTTGATATTTGGCTAATATTTTTCAAATCAATGATGTTGCTGTAATCACTCTCCTTGATATGGTACTCTTCACCAGATAAAGAATCAGTGACTACCCCATGTTGTTGAACAGATTTGGTGGAGTTGCTGCTGTTAGTGGAGTGGAGAGACTTTCAAGGAAAATTACCAGGGCTCCAATGGTTTACTACAAATGGTTAACCATACAAGATACTCATATTCATGATCAACAACATCACTAGCACCAGCTCCAGATTGCCCTCTTTTTTACTCATATCAACTGAAATGAGTCCTCATTGTTTTGTACCTTCGTTTTACTGTATCTACAGTTTTGCCCAGTCATTCTGCAATGACGTTCCAACAATTTGCTTTCTTGTTTCTATCGTTAACAACTTAGATTTACGATCGTACATCGTAGAATATTTCTGGACTACTTCCATATATCAAGTGTCATTACTTCTTATTTCATTTACATCAACGCCCTCAATGCTCTCTTCGTTCGCCATCACTTTGCACAATAGTTTTCTGCGGACTGGGTTCTCTTTACTTGTTGCATTTCACCGCATTGCATACTATTTCATCAGGTTTCGGTTTTCATTTCTTATGGCATTGGCGATAATTGGTGACAATTGAACACACGCAAATTTTCTTGATTCCAAAAACAGTTGGCGATTGTCAAGGTTATTTCCCGATGTCTTGTTTTCATATACCATAATTCATCATAGTTCATAGGGAAGCTGTTTTACCAATGACTGCCAATGAATTGCGATATATGAAACTCAACATTAAAGTAACAACTTGGGCAGCATGAAGTTCTATGAGGTTCAGTGTTGTAACACTCGAGTAGGTAAAGACTGGAACAATCATATCTTTAAATACTCAACAGCATCCACAATAAGAATATGTCTTATCCTTCCATAGCTTTATATACTATATCAGCAGCATCTATGATAAGATTATGTCTTATCCTTCCAAGGGATCTTGGAATTTTTTGTAGATCACGGAGCGATCGATATCTTTGAAAGTAGATGCAGAAGTGGCGATTCTTCATCTGAAGAGAGAAACCAGGGTAACGTATCTCCCCAACCAAGGGCGACACCACCAACTAGTATACATAACTTCACTTGTGGTATCTGTGCATTTTTGATAAAATCTTTGGAAAGATATGATCCTGGTTTGGATGTATCCGTGACTACTTGGAAAATTAGCTCCAACAAATTTTTGAACAAAGGGTGTTAAAATGTCTCCAACACCTAATTGAAAGTATGGATGATGAATATGGACAATGAAAAGAATGGCTGTTGTTATTAAAACAAATGCACAAGCTTTGCTTTCTCAAGAGGTCAGTGCCTCTTTTCCTGATGGCAACAATAGTTGTCATAACTCAGGATATTTGCATTGGTTGCTGACACAGCCAACTGTCAAGAATACACGCTACCTTCTCTAAACCAAATCCAATTCGCAATGTCGAAAGACCATCTGTTTAGTGTTGGATTGACTTTGTATAACATGGTACATAGACATGTTGTAAACATTAAGATATAAGTACCTAGAAGAATTTTGCAGTTCAAATATATTATAGCATTGCACAGTGCCTACATCGCTAGCCCTCCCATAATAAACATCAGCTTACTGCACTGACTGCAGCTGCCTCAGCCTTGTGGTCAAAACAGTCCACTGATCCTTCCATTGTCTCATGTTCATGTCATCCACCACTTCCCACGGCACCAAATATTGAGCAGGTTGATCCCACCTTCAAAGAGAGGGAAATCAATTAGGTGTTAGTTGCATTTTTATGCCTTATTACAATGAATCTTAACAATTCACGATAATAAGTGGGTGGCTTACTTAGATTACCAGTACCTTTTTGCCAAGCATTATACGTAAAACAAACATACTGTAAGACATAGCTTTGAAGACTGCATTATTGTCAAGCACCAGCCTAATAACCTTTACTTTTACGTGGTTTTGGCGTTTCTTCCTTACACTGTCATATCGAACAATTCTTAAAAGGGAAGGACTGCAGAGGAATTGGTGATACTGACAAGTCACCATCTTTCTCGCTGTGTCGGACAATTGGCTGCAGTAGCTAGTGCAGTTGTGCTAAAAGTGTATGTGTATAGAAATGTAATACTTCCTAGTGCTAGCCAGCAAGTAAAAATAGTAGCCCTTCTTGCTGCTTAGGTTTAACAATGAACAAAATAAAGAGTACCAATAATCTTTGACTTAATGGACTTATGCATGCCAAATGACTAAAAGCATTGCAAATTCACAATGCAACGCTACATCTGTATAATATTATTTCAAGGCTTGGTAATAAATATATCAAGTAATTAAGAAATAAATAAAAACAAACAAGACAAATATTAGCTGTGCTCCACACTAACTGTGGCAGAATATCCGTGCTCCAAAGCTCCATGTACTTTCCATTTGGTATCACCATAATCTCTTAGTACATAGTATAACTTTTAGAAAACAGTCAACTACACTTCACTTAGCTACCAAACACTGCTGCACACCAAAGATGCTCAGCCTCTCGATTCTATTAATCTACTGTCCTGAATACCATAAATATGACACAAATAATGTACCTAGTATTTTCCTCCCTCCATTTGAAAACAAGTGTAACCAGTACAAGATACATAATCCAAATTTAGTATTTTAAGTGCCAACTAGTGTGGTATCAAATAAGGAGCCTTACCACATGTTTACAGTTTCCTTAGCCACAATATATTCTGACAATGTTTTAGTGGCCTTAGAAGAACTTTCTTGCAATTTTGCCAACTCCTCTTCTTTTTCCTTTTCCTCATGCTCTATCACAGCTTTTATAACATCTGGAAATAGAGGAAAGGTCTTCAGATACCCACAGAGCAGAAGAAAGTGCATAAATTAAAGTTCTAACAGTCCACCACTACAAAACATCTATGATATTTTATTCTACCTGTGTGCGGCAACTCCTACACAGGAAAAGGTTGATAACCAATTTACTGTTTAATCATGTTTATCATTATGTCAAAGCAATTGTAAAGTATTCTTAATTACATGAGCTAGTCGTGCAAAAACAAGCTCTATTGTGGCTGAATTACTATTTTTAGCATGGCCCCATGTTAAAAGCTAAGTATACATGATAAAAAAATACAGCACAATGACCTGAATGTGCCTTTAAGTACAAAATTGCACCAATATTAACAAATATGTGTAAAGTTACCTTGAACATGGTGAGTGTATGCTTTACTTATTTCTTCTATGTCCCTTAGAGTGCCAAGCATTGTCTTATTGTAGTTGAAAAACTCGTTGCTGTTCATTGCTAAAATTAAATAGAAAAGTTCTGCAATAAAATACATTTTGTAATGAAGTAAATAATTTTCATTATCAAGTGCAACACTTTTGTTATCAAGTAAAATATTTTCATAAGTTCTTTGAACGTTTTCATGGCGATAAACTATAGGCTTTGCACTGATGACAGTCCGGGCTTACGAACCGAAAGCTCTGCATAAATAAATTTACATGGTGTTTCCACAAAACTTTGTATTAGATAAATATTTTCATAACTAAGTGCAGTATTTCAGTAACCAAGTACAACATTTTTCCCAGCATTCACTGCAACATTTGTTTATTATTGACATTGTATTAAAAAGCCCTATCTGGCTTTTCATAGTACAAATGATATGCAGAAATTCCATTAAAAATTTCATTCCTATTTAATAAAAGAAATGATGTTATTGCTGCATTGTGATGCCGGAATAGTAGGGAAACATGAAAAAGTGAAAAAAATGGCAGCTACACTTTCAAGCAAGCAGTTTATGAACGCTCCATGTAATTTCCATTTGGAATCACCATACTCTCTTAGTACATAGTAAATACTGGTAACCAACATTTCTAAATTAAGTACAACAGTTCTGTAACAAAACATTGAAGCAATAAAATGTACAACTTCTGTAATTAAGCACAAAATCTAAATGAGTACAATGTTTCTGATATTAGATAAATTTCTGTCATCAAGTACAACATTTCTGAAGTGAAGTATGGCATTTCTGCAATCAATTACAATATTTTTGCAATTGAAAACAACCTTTTTGTAATCAAATAGAACGTTTATGCAATGAAATATAACATATCTGCAATTACGAATATCATTTCTGAAAATAAATGCATCTCTGAAATTAAATACAACATTTCTGTAATAGAGTACAGTAATTATGCAATCGAGTGCAAAATTTTTTTCAATAGAGAATTATATTTCCATAATCAAGTGCAACTTTTTCAAATAAAGTACAATAATTTTGTAATAAAATACAATAAAGTCAAACAAAGTACAATTATTTCATAATCAAGTAACGAAGTAGCAGTGATCATGAACAGCATTTCTGCAATAAACCACAACATTTCTGTAATCAAGTACAATAATACTTATGTGATCAAGGACGGCATGTTTTGCAATCAACAGTGCCACAGACACCGAGGGAGGGGGGGGGGGAATGCAGCCCCCCAAAAATTTGCTGAGTAAACATCCAAAACCCAAAACTTAGTTTGAAGCAATTAAGTTTGCTGTGAAATCCCTTCGAGGTTTCTCTTTGCTCCTCAGAGCCCCCAATCAAAAAGAGCATTCTACAACAATGATCAATCAGAAATGCTTGCAGCACAACGTAACAATTCTGCGATCAAGTGTTGCATTTTGGTAAACAAGTTGAGCTTTCTCTAATCAAGCTAAAATTTCTGTAGTCAAGAATGTTTCTACAATAAAGGGTAGCAAAACCACCACATTCTTGTAACAAATACAGCATATCTGTGCAACAAGTGTAACATCAAGTGCATCTATCAAGTGCATTTCTGTAATCAAGTGCACCATTTTTTTAGCCTTGTAAAATATTTTTGTTTACAAAACCCATGGTAAAGTTATAATTGTAAAGTTGTAAAGTAAACCACATTACTTAGTTCTACGAACAATGTACATAACCTGCGCATGCTAATTGTTTATGAAACTACCTAAGACACTGGTGGACAAATATCAAACAAAAACAAAGTGTAAGCTACACATGATGTTTGCCACTGCACTATATCCAGAATGTATGCAACAAAAGCCATTTCCAAAAGAAGTAGCAAATTACATCATGTATACTCTAAATCAGACAATAAACAAAAAAGAAGCAGTGCGTGGAAGTGCATAAACAGCTATTCTTTATTTGAAAAATATTTTATCATTTTAGTCCTTTTAACTTTTAACATTGCTGGGTGTGATGTCAAATAAGGAATTTACGCAACAAGGGACAAAAGAAAACTGCTGTAGTACATTGCCACATGTGATGTCATAGTTTCAAATTCAACAGAAAATTAACAATGAAAATGACCTATTGGAATTAATTTCTGAAGCTATTGGAATTAATTTCTGAATATCTAGCACAATACAAATATCCAAAATCCAAATGGGTGAATGTGAACTTTATGGATGGATAATTAACATACAAACACAGCAATATTAATGGCTAGTCATACCTCTAATTTTTAAAATTTAATACTAGTACTGGTATGCTCACTTTCAAATAAAAAGCATACAAGGGTACCTGCATTCTTTGCTTGGATAACTTTTGGCAGCAACACTTCAGATGCCTTAAATAAGGGGACAGTTATGAAATAAAAATACTTCTGTGTGAATAGCATAATACTGTATCACATGAAGATAAAGGTTGATAGACGGCACAATTGAATAACAATTTTGTCATAGTGAGAAACTTAAATACAGGTTTTGAAAACGTAAATTGTAAATTGCGAAAAGACAACTCTGAAGAAATCCCTGTCTAAATATTATTAAATTAACAATACCAGGAAAAACTGCTGACAACACTAAGAATTTTAGCAGACTGCTCTTCAGGTGCTAGATCTGCTTATTAAAGTAAAAAGCAGAGCTTTTACAAGTGATAGAGTCAGGAGTGATGATGTCACCCCGTGGACAGGATGAGTCATCAAAACTACACAGAGCTAAAAAATTATTTTTGGTTACAAAGATCTACATCTGTATGCTTAATCCAAATAGCTTCCATTGTCTTCTCCTCTGTATGATCTTGATTGACTTTTATTGTATGTATTTACAGTGCTATGCAGAAACTGTAGGCGTGTTGGAAAAAGGCATACTTTATAATTTAGCAATAGCATAACTTTTGTGCAAAGATGCAGCCCCTGGTGTAAAGACATTGTTGAACCTCCTAATCATTATCAAATGCCACTGAAACACAGTTATTTTGTTATATTATTGATTGAAAATGGCAAAAATATGGACTACAATCACATAGGAATATCAAAAGCTTGAATTTCTAAAGTTGTATTGCCTATAATATCTTTTGAGATGAGATAACGGCAAATAACGAAATAAGTTGGTGACAAAGAAAACTAAGATTTGCAAGACGAGAAGCTGGAAAAATGTTAGAGAAGAACATTATTCTTAACTGACAGCAAACAATCTGGTGCGAAAATAAACGTTTAAGGGGCTTTGGTGGCACAGTTGATAGAACAAGTCCTTTTCACAAATGAGGTTGTTGGTTTAATTTTCACCAAAGACATAACTTCAACATGCAATTCAGCTCATGCTGCCAAGTAACTATTGCAAACTGTCTATCTATCTATGTATGGAAGTATTTCTGATGACTTTTCAAGATTTCTTGGAACAAGCAATTTTGGAAGACAACGAGACATCCTAGTTCTGACATTGTACTTGTTGGTGGCCAAGCACAAGCCAATTATTTTTCAACGGAAAAACAAACCCAATATTGACCGACATATTGTGAAATATAAATCTGACAACTCGTGTTAACAGCCCTGATAATCGAGTTAACACCCCTGATATCGTATTAACAGCCGTGTTAACAGCCCTGATTATAGTCTCACTCTCCCATAGTACCGTCTTTTGAATTTCTCTGTTTATCCAATTTAAATCTTTCTCATTGTTGAACAGTTCTCTGATATCATCTTTCAACATTACACCCCCTAAACAGCAATTTACCAATGGTACCACTTTCTCTGTGTATCCCTCTCGTCTTTCCTGTAACTTAAAGTATGACTGTTGATATTTTTAAACTTTCTCCTCTTGATGCTTTTGCTAGTGCCTTCCCTGTTCCTCTGAACTTATTTTACCAGAAGTTCTGTATTCCATCTTCTCAAGGAGCAAGCCAATTCTTCTTTTTCAGCGACTGTTAGTTCATGCATGCTACATATTTTTCCCTTATCTTCTCTGCAACTGTTCTCATCCACCTCCCATGTGGCGTAATGGTTTCATCCTCGCAAACGCCAGCCCAATATTCAACAAATTTGTGGATGTCTGGCGCTTTTCCCCTCTTTTCCTTGGCACTATTTATCTTTCTGCAGAACATTCACTCTCCTCTTTAAACATTGCATTGTTTCTGATTTTTTCATCTCTAGTCCTTACTTTCCCAACACTGTCTTTCTGTACCATAATTCCCGAAGCCATCTTTCTTTCACCTAGAGGATGTTTTCCTTCCTTACTAATTGGCTTTATGTTGCATTCTTTATCCTTTTCAATATTCTTTTTCCTTCTTTGTAGCCATTCTCTTCAGTTTTCTTCTATACTTCTCATTTGACAGCCTTGCGACCATCTGCCTTGATTCTTTTACCTGCTTTTTTGATTTCCATATCCTTCTGTTCTCATTCTGCTCTCCCTTCTTTTTCATCTTTTTCTTACCATGTTTCATTCTCATTCTTTTCTCAATCGTTTGCCCAGTGCATACGCCACGTCTACAACTTCAAATATGTCATCTGTGTTGCTCAGATGGTCTTCCAGTAGTTTAATTGCATCTACTAGTTCTTCTTCTCTAGTCTTCACTTTCTATTCAACAAGTTGGTCTCTTTGTTTGCTACCGTTGGCCTTATCTTGGTTTGCGTTGTTAACGATGCTCATTACTCTCTTAAACCTCAATGCATTATCTTGTAAGTTTTGCTTTGGCACTTTACATTTTCCCCACTACTGTTCATCCCATCTCCTCTTCAATCTTTGCATATATCCTCTACCTCTTCTTCGTTCTTCTTCCTTTACTTTTACTGACCACCTCTTTTCATCATCTGCACAGCTGAGAACTGGTGTATCGTCGAGCCTCTTAGTCTGAGTCAGCAAGGTCTCACCTTGCCACTTTATTTCTCTAAAGTTCTCTGTTGGTGTTACGTTATTTGGTTGAAATCGATTGTAACCTGAATCTCCCACATAATGTCTCGTGCTTGGCAAGGGAAAATAAGTCTATCCGCTGTTGCCCTGCTCTTTGCATAAAGCTTCATAATGGTAGGGGCATCACTCCTACCAGATCCTGCAATTGGTGACCTCATAACGTAGTGGCCATTCACCCATCGGTACGGTACCTTTGGGTTGCGAGTACAATTGCTTGTGTATCCTCCACTAGATAATTTCCTATCGATATATTTGTGCGGCTAAATATATCCATAGCTAAATAGCCCTGCCTGCTCTGGTTTGCGATCAGCAATTTTCTTCACCACAAGAGTGCTCTTTGTCTGGCCTTTTACCTTTAACTTTTCTGGCTTGGGTTGCCTTACCAGGAGTGTAAACTCCTGGCAGCATAGTTCAAAGAGTCATGGAGACATTCAAGGCCTGTCACCACGACAAAGTGGTAGTCATTTTGTCACATTTCAAATCAGTAATATTTATAAATTGTTTCATCAGCCCCCTTGGTGTTTTCACGAAAGAATGTATAGCCTTCATTAAAATGCTCGAAGATCTTGGCTTTGAGAAAAATCATGTAAACTACTGCACTAAAAGAAACGACGATTGCAATCCAAACAACCTATTACATCTTTTGTCCTCGAAACAAAGAAGGGTCTAATCCAGAACTATTAAGTTGAACATTGTACTGAGTACTTTTATATAATCTCATAGTTGTTTGTAAATGTTATCAGTGATTCACAAAGCCAATTGTAAATTACCTGTAAGAAGTGAGATTTACAATTGTACATAATCTAAAACTTCATTTAATAGATGTTTCATTATTTTTATCATGTAACATGGTTCAATGTACATCATATTTCACTAAAACATTCTCTGCGCTAAATCCAAGGAAAACATTTAGTATTCCAAGTTGGATTCCGAAATTTGGTTCACCGTAAAACCATTTAATCTTGACCCCCCCCCAGTTTATCAGGAGATTACTAATGTTATATATAAAATGAAACCGTCTGTAGCTCCATGTCCTCTTGATCAATTATCTATAATCTGTTTAAATGCTGTCAACATTTATGTTCTTAGGTAACTGATATAGTTAATGCTGCTTGGTCATCTGGTGTTGTTTCCCGAGTGTGGAAAAGAGTGTGCACAATTTTAACATATAAGAAAGGTGAAAAGGATAACCCTGCGAACTTTTGGTTAATCACACTAGAATCTATCCCACTCAAAGTTTTAACATCAAATCTTTGGAATAAAATTTTTCAATTTATTAGTGAAAAAAAGTATAGCAAGCAAAACATCCAAAAAGCTTCACCCCAAAGCTATCTGGTACACTTGAACACATGGCACAGGTGATACACATAATCAATAAAGTGCATATTAAACAACAATCCATTGTAATAACATTATTAGATCTAAAAAATGCATTCATTGACGTTCATCATAACCTTGTCCAAAAAGTTCTCGATTATCATTATACTCCTGCTCACATGAAAAACATAGTTCGTAGTCTCTACCCCGAATTCCAAACTTCCACCATCACTGATAAGTTCAACACACCCTTCATAACAATGTGTCAAGGTGTTTGCCAAGGTGATTCTCTCATCCCTCTTTTATTCAACATGCCATTCAATATATTTATCAAGTCTGAAAAATACCACCACCTTGGATTTTGGAACTTAAGGGAGAATGGTTTCTTATGCAATCCATTACATTGGTTTCAGTTTGCTGACGATGCTGCAGTCATTGCAGGTCAAGACAAAGAAAATCAGCTGCTACAAAGTCGTTTTACTATCTGGTGTTAATGGGCCCAAATGATAATACACGTAGACAAGTGCTCAAGATTTGGAATCAGAAAGGAATTAACAAAATCAGTTCAATATCCTCTTACATTACATATAAATAATTGTCTTGCACCATGTGTTGAGGTTGGCAAATCCTTTTCATACTTAGGTTGTTATTTCAACTTTAATATGTCTGACGAAGACCACAAATCTGAATGGTATGAAATACTAACAGATATATCATGAACAAAATTGATGACCTCCCATTGCATCCTAAGAATAAAATTCTCCTGCATGGTTGCTATGTTTTATTGAAAATTTCTTGGCACTTCACTGTTTCTAATAATGGTAAAACTTGGGTGCATGAAAATCTGGACAACATTACATCAAAAAACATTCATAAATGGCTTGACCTACCAATTTCTGCAACCCTTAGTAATGTGCTCCTTCCTTGACACAAATTTGGCTTGAACATCAAAGTTCAATCCACTAAATTCCTTCAGTGTCAAACTGTTTTTTTCAAATATCACAAAGTTCTCTACGTCATTGCTTAATTGTATTTGGTCTTCTGTTCAAATCAAGCTCCCGAAACATTTTTAATATTGCAATCTGATATATGAATAACACTTATCCTACTTTCAAAAACCTATTGAAATGGGGTATCGCACCAACATCCAACTACTCATTCTGCTTACAGCCTGAATCTATACTTCGCATGGTAGATAGTTGCCAAAACTATCTAACTGATGGACGTTTTACATGGCAACATGATTCTGGGCTTAATATTATTGCTTCCTTGCTCCAGTCTGCACAACAATCAATTAATCTCTATACCCTTTTACCTAGGTTCATCAGCCCATCTGTAGCCACTGGAGAAAAGCTATACCTGTAGTAACTAAGCCCCTATGATGTCACGGACATGATACGTCACGAGGGATAAGAGCGCAGGTAAAAAAAGACAGTAAGTTAGTAGAACGTAAGTAGTGAGCACTATGGCTTATATTAGTTCATATTGCAATAAATGATAAAAACATAACATTGGCGACGAGGATGGCCACTTCAAGTGGTTCTATGATACAACCCATGCCACCTTTTGACCCCGATAACGAAATTGGAACAAATCTCGCTCCAAAATGGAAGATATGGATAGATGATTTTAAGATGTATTTGGTCACAACGGGCATAACTGACAAGAAACAACAACGCGCCTTGCTTTTGTACCAAGGTGGATCTTGGGTTCGGGAGATATTTCGTCAACTCCCGGACACTGGCGACGATTTCAATGCAGCAGTGTCAAAATTGAACAAATATTTTGAACCCCAAAAGCATCGCCTTTATGAGGTATACAAGTTTCGTCAAGCTGAACAAGCGAACAATGAATCCATTGACCAATACCATACTCGATTGCGAAGCCTAGCAGAACGGTGCCAGTTTGAAGATACGGATTTTGAAATCATGCTACAAATCGTTTTAAAAGGATCATCAAGACGACTTCTAAAGCAAGCGTTATGGGACCCGAAAATGACGCTGAAAGACTTACTGATCGCCGGTAGACAGCTGGAAATGAGTAACTTTCAAGTAGCCGACATTGAACAGAAACACATTGAATGGCAGGAACTAAATGCTTGACGAAAAGCCACGCGCCAGCAACAATCAAAAGGCACATGTCGAAATTGTGGCGGGGAATGGCCACACGAGAAGGGCAATTGTCCAGCGCGCAATAAAGAATGCAGAAAGTGTAGCAAGTTAAATCATTTTGCCTGCCAATGTCGTTCGTGGAAACCAGACAATGAAACACAGACTCAACAGCATAAGCGTGGGGGTAACAAGATCCGACCGGTGGTTGGTCCTCCAGATAATCAAAGTGAATCCAGTTCCAGTGATGAGTCCAGCTATTGTTATGCTGTCAAAACAACGGCTAAAACTAACCCCACTACCAAGGTCATGATAAACAAACATCATGTGCAATTTACGGTGGACACGGGATCCACTATCAATGTCATTGACCAGTCTACCTTCAACCAACTGGGACCGCTTACCCTTTGCAAGACACGTATCA
>JAODVM010069882.1:0-17383 GCA_025400095.1 Phenganax marumi | reverse complement strand
AGAAAGGGGCCACAGCAGTAAAAATCGAAGGTCCAATTTGTGTTACAATATTCTCGTTCAGGTGTTTATATTTTTTTGAGTTATTTATTGGTTTTTCCCCGTGTAGACAGGGGTTAGAGTGTTACTGTATGGACTTCTGTTCGACTGAGTCGATTTTTGAATCATGAATCGAAAGTTTTCTTAGTGATACAGTTGTCTTTTGTTTGGTTTTTAACTTGTTGAGAGCTTTAGAAAGAAGCCTCTTTATTAATACAAGTTCGGGATCTTTGGAATAGGCTTCGGCCATGTTTGAATTTAAAGTTTATTTTTACTTTGTTTAATGTGCATGCGTTGCGTACGTAGGTGTGTATTATAGAACTGCATGAGTAAAAGGTAAATTCAAGCCATGTTTGGCAACGATGTGCTTGATAGACTAGTGGTATCGGAGAGGTCTGCTACCGAAGAGGTCTCAGGTTCGAATACTGGCATGCAACACACAAATTTGAGAAATGCTTACTAAGGTTGAAAGATGGAGAGACAGGCAGGCAGGCAACGAAGATTGAGGGTAACGGAGGAGAAAAGATAGGGGAATGGGGGGAGGCTAAAAGGGTGAGGTGGTGGCATTTTGAATTTTTTGTCTTTTTTATACGTCCAACTGAACCGCTTTTATAAATTTAGCTGGTTTGAAAAAACAAACGAGATTCAAATTTTAAACCAGTTTAGTATAAACTTGAACTGGTTTGAAAAATTTAAACTGGTTTAAAATTCTTAATCCAATAATAAATTGAAACCATAACATATATATTTTATATATTTTATATATTTGTAAAAATGTCATACATTGTAATACATTTACTTGTATTAGTAATATATTTGTAAAAATTTCATACATTGTAATACATTTACTTGTATTAGTAATATATTAATATTGTCGCTGACCCATATTAGGAATTACAATAAATCATGTATGTATGTATATATGCTACCAAACCTGGCTTCTCCTTGGACTGATATAAACTGCTTGAACCACGCATGAATAAGACCCGCATATTTTTGGATGGAAAACGTTACTTATTGGCCAGAGACAGCATGCAAATTTAGGTTGAAAAACTGTTTAAGCATGAGGACAATCTAATTGGCTGTATCGTATTATATCGACGTTTTATCCTGTGTTTTATCGTAGGTGTGGACTCGGGTTATTAATCCAAAGTCGATAACAATGGGGCAATTGTTTGGTCAATTTGATCCTGTGTCGCACGAGGTGGGAAACGATTGATTATATAAGAGAGTGGTTGTCATAATTCTGGATGGTGTTCACTATTTCCATGCAGTAGCTAATGGCACATTCTTTTTGATCTTGTTTTCAGTGGACAGATGGTGTTGTAGCCAACACCTTTAGGGAGTACGCATCTGATCAGTCCGACATTCGAAAGTGGGTTATTTTCGATGGCCCAATAGATACGCTGTGGATTGAAAGTATGAACACAGTATTAGATGATAATAAAAAGGTAAAGCGTTGTAAAATCTGGATACTCTTTTAAACAAATCAAGAAAACTTATAGTCTTTCTCGGACATCTTTGTTTTCATTTAGCTGTGTTTGATGAGTGGCGAGATCATTCAATTGTCGAATGTGATGAGCCTCATTTTTGAGTGTCGTGATCTATCGCAAGCCTCGGTAACCACTTGTATATCATCATAGCTAACTGTCAGCTTTTGTTTTCCTCAGCAGTTAGTCACATAGATGCTAGTGGTTGCCCTGTTATTAATCTAAGACACGAGAAATTTCTAATCAACATGTTTTGTTTCAGCCGGCCACAGTTAGTCGTTGTGGCATGATTTATCTCGAACCTGCAGCGCTAGGATGGGATCCCATATTGAAATCATGGCTTAATACGCTCCCTGAGTCGTACGGTAACGATTTTAGCAAGCTCGTAGATGCACTATTTCAGTGGATTGTTCCTCCTGCTCTGACTTTTGTAAGAAAACAATGCAAGGTAGGTAGAAAGTTACTGTGGTGAAAGTGCTGCTAATACAAGTCTGCAATGTGAGATATATTTCATACTTTTAGAAAAAGTTAACGTTAAAACCACTGAAGTGTTCTCAAAGCGTAGAGTAGTTTTGGATATCTAAATATATTTAGCTTTATAAGGTGCATGCGAAAGTTTCAACGATTAACATTGTCTGGGGTAAAATAACAAAGTAAAGAAAGAGTAAATTAGAATGGGATTCGTTGCCACTCAATGCGTTTGATTTGAGTCCAAATTTGACTGTAACCGATGAAATATCGTGTTTTATGTTTCTTGCAGGAGTATCTTCCAACATCAGACAGCAATCTCACACATTCACTGATGAACCTTGTAGAGATTATGATGAAACGTGCGACGGAAAATGACGCAGACAGTAAACATTTGAAACTCTGGCTAGTCGTGAGTCCTTCAACAGTCTTGCATTTTTATTCCATTTTCTTTCGTCGCGGAAGTGATCAAACCAGCCTTTTTCATTGCCATTTCCCGACCATTTTTAGAACTGTTTTTTATTCTCGCTGGTGTGGTCAATTGGTGCCAGTGTTGATACTGATAGTCGTTCAAAGTTCGACACTTTTCTGCGAGATATCTTGACTGGGAAAGATGAACAGCATCCCATTCCTCCGTCCATTGGAAAGATTGATAATGCATTTCCAACGGACGGGCTGGTCTACGACTTCCTATTTGAAGTAAAATAATTGTTACTAATTAGTTTATAATTGTCTCATCTGGCAAGCGTGTATGCGGCATGCGGTATTCATAACATCCAAAGAAGGTCATGACTTTTTCACCTAGCTCTTGGTTAATAAAGGGAATAGAACCGAAGTCATGATTTTGCCTTTAGATCGCATCATAGTGTAACCAACTGTTTAAATTTAATTATTTGGTTTGGACGGAATATACAAACCAGGAGCTTATATCTCGTTGTAACACGTGAGTGTTTTACGACGTTAGCGACCTAGAAACAATCTTCCTGCACAAGTGATACCCTCTATATAGCATACGAGAACCTTAGGTAGTTATCTGAGTGTACTTCTCGCACGTTTAGGCGAAGGGTCGTGGAAACTGGATTCACTGGACTAAGACCATAAAATCGAGCACTCTTGGTGGAAAAGAAACTAAAATAAGCGACGTCATTGTTCCTACAATGGATACAGCTCGATATAAGTTTCTTATGGATATTCTGATCAGGCACAACAAGCCAGTGATGCTAGTAGGATCCACTGGCACAGGGAAAAGTGTCTATGTGAAAGATAAACTTATGAATGAACTTGATAAGAATGCATTTATTCCTGCTTTTCTCAACTTCTCTGCACAAACAAGTGCTAGTCAGACCCAGGTAAGTTTTGTTGCATTCGCCTGCACCTTATTTTCTAAAAACTCTAGTAGCTATAGTACAAAGGCCTTTTTAAGCAGATGCAAAATTTTGGGCCAACATTTTGGATTCATCATGTTAAATACAAACGAATATCATGTTGGATATTTTTTAATATTGCATGATGTTGGACACTGTTGCATCAATGTTGGATCGACTTTGATTTCATTCGAACTTTTTGTCCAACATGAGTCTAAAATTGCTGAATCAACAATGTTTTGTAAATGTTGCATTCGTTTAAACAGGCTTTTTTGTAACAAGATTTTAGGAAAAATATTGAGCTAGTTTTCCGCGACAATATAAGTTTTTTGACGAGCTCACTTGTTTTTACAGAGGGGCCTAAAGCTCAATGCTCTTGCTCGTCTGTACAGAGAATTGTGGCATTATATATGAGCGTACTGACTTGTTTCATTATTAAAAATTACGTTTTTGGACTTGATTGCCACATTTTATGGTTACAATACATGTAATATTATGTTCATGATATTTGTCCTTGTTGTAAGGAATGTCTGTAAATTTAGGATATCATAATGTCGAAACTTGATAAAAGACGAAAAGGTGTTTTTGGTCCTTCATTGGGAAAAAAGTAAGAAACTACTTTTTCAGTTGTTTTTTTAATTTTCAATTTGTGAAGGCTGAACAACGTGTACTCGCTGTATATCATAAGAGGGAAAGTGGGCTCCCGAAGATCTAATATTAATGAGTAGTTTGATAGGTTAATTTTTACAATGATGTGACGAACCGTATTTTGCACAGACTAATACATTAAGTTTGTGTATAACAGAGGAATAGTTTTTCTTGTTTGCATGCATGGCGTTTTGCAAACTGTTTCTAAGTTTTTCTATAATTTGTGTCCTGTTGGATATCTTCTAGATTCATCATTTTTGTGGATGATTTAAACATGCCTGCATTAGAAATCTACGGCGCGCAGCCTCCTATTGAGCTGCTCAGACAATATCTTGATCATGGAAACTGGTACGTAACTACATAGGACGCGGTCAGGTTCAGAGTAGAAAATTTACCCCAGTAAATGACACAATGTTTAAATGATAAGAAAACCCACGATAATTTTACATTGTTTCGAAAAAATTTCTCTCATCTCACCAATGAAGACCTGCTTCAACTGTTCACAATCTTTACTTGCAGGCCATAGATGTAAATGAGAGGCTTCTATACAACTAGTCGCCATTTATATATACGATAGTTACAAACTGATTGAACCTTAGTTTCATGTCTTATAAAGTCATAAAATTGCTTGAGGTATTCAAAGTTTAGTGATTGAACAATTATTGTTCAAAAAATGTTCACTGCACGATGATCTAATGAATATCTTCTTGTGTGTAGGTATGACAAAAAGGATACATCAAAAATCAGTTTGGTTGACATTCAGTTTATCTGTGCTCTGGGTCCACCTGGTGGAGGTCGTAATCCTGTCACTCCACGGTTTGTCCGTCATTTCAATATCATATCTGTCGCAAAATTCAACGATGAAACCATGACGAGAATATTCTCTACTATTGTCAGCTTCTACTTCAAGGTTTGTTGTACAGTAGTACAATTAAAGTAGAAGAAGTGTACTACGAATGCACGCCGTTCTCTCGCCCAACTCAATGGAAATTATTTACGCTGCATAAAATAGTTCTCTTATATATTATCACCGTGAACCACTAGTATACAATTTCTTTGTAAACTGTTAATTTAGTCATGAAGTGTTCTGATTTGCTTTCGTTGGTCTATTTTAACAGAACAATGAATTTCCGAATGATGTGTATGCACTAGGCTCTCAGATTGTCTCCGGAACGATGGAAGTAAGTGCTTGCGTGTGTGCGTGTGTTGAGCGTGTATTCAAAACTCGAAGAAACTTGATACTTTTTTACATCTTTTCTTGTAGGTCTATAAATCAGCAATGGCAAATTTGCTGCCCACACCGACGAAGTCTCATTATACGTTTAACTTGCGAGATTTCTCTCGCGTTGTTCTTGGAGTTTTATTGATCAAAAAACCAGCACTAGAAGACAAAAAGACAGTTATTAGGTAAAGTAGCTAATATTTGCCCTACATTTACAATTGCCGTTTGACCTTCAGATTTAGAAAGTTGTTTGCAGATACGTTGTTTTAATAAAAACCTTACCACAACTCACTTGACGGCCGTTTTACTTAGATTGTGGGTACATGAAGTGTATCGCGTATTTTATGATCGTTTGGTCGACGACAAGGATCGTGCTTGGTTACACAACGCCTTGAAGAAGGCCACAAAAGAACATTTCAAGGAGGATTTTGACGCGATGTTTAAGCACCTTGGAAACAACAAAAATGTAAGTTTTGTCGTTATTATTGCTGGGAGCGAGGGAAGCAGGATGTTTTGCATGTGCACCCGATACTATCGACTGCTTCTGGAAGGTCTCTTGTTTGCACATGTAAAATCGTCAGTCGCAGACCGAATACTGAAGAATTATCAGATGGAAACACTACCCAGTAAATGGTGAAATAAGTATTTCTTTCGAATCCCTGTGAAGTATAATTATTTTTGCGAACAGATCACAGAGGATGACGTTCGAAGTCTGATGTTCTGTGATTTTCTCAATCCAGATTTGGTAAGTATTTCTATAAATACTTATACATACAATCTTATTTCATCACGTTAGCCATAAACTTGTTTCTGTTAGGAGCGTGAACAAACTTACATTCTATATGCACTTATGGAACAAACCTACGATCTGTATACACTTACAGTAACTGCCTAGCTGTACGGTGACTACTGTACGAGACAAGCATAGATTAAAGCATTCTAGCCAGACAGAAAAATCGAAATTTTTGGCAGTTGATAAACTATTGATAGCAAGGATTAGTTAAGGACTGCATCAATTGACTGAATTACTCCGCTTTTAAAAGCACGTACAGATTGTGCATTTTTTCACTCAAGTGACAGATTATTTCATAATGTCGCTTTGTCGCATTTGAAGCGTCTTTCGTCAAAAGTTTCCCTCATCCATTGAGACACCCCCCATCCCTCGATTTCTATATAACATGTGCATTAAGCGTTGAATATGAATGCACATTTTTCCACATGTAGTTGGTTGAAGATCGCTTGTATCAAGAAGTCAAGTCCATGGATGAACTTTATAAAATCGTTGAGCAATACTTGGACGAATATAATCAGTTGCATAAAGCTCAGATGAACCTTGTTATTTTTAGGTAGTATTTCTGTCCTTGCGTGTTATATCTGAATAGAATAGCTTGCGAAATCATACGGTTTTACATTTTGTGTGTCGATTATCAGCAGTTTATTGTTTTTCATTTTTTAAATGTATTCCCATTTCGTTCAAGGTATGTTTTGGAGCACTTGGTTCGAATCAGTCGTGTGTTGAAACAAGCTGGTGGCAATGCTTTGCTGGTTGGTGTTGGTGGCAGCGGTAGGCAGTCATTGTCGCGTCTAGCTGCAGCGATATCAGATTTTCATGTCTTTCAACCAGAAATATCCAAGAGTTATGGCATGGCTGAATGGAGGGAGGATATAAAGGTACGTATATATACATAAGTGTCATAAAACGATGGAATTTGAATTTACCCTGGTGACCAAAGCAGCATGGTAAAGTTTTTGTTTGGGTCCTAATGTACAGATTTCGGCATGATACTATATGTGTATGTGTTAAGGCCATTTTTTACTGCGGCCGTTTTGGCCCCGCGGGTGGAGCGCACAGTTTTGAACATGCTCTGTTGTTAGTTCTCCACTCTTGATCTCGCGCCTACGCGGAGAAAGGTGAATTACTTTTAGCTTTCCTGACGTGTACGCGAGACCAAACGCCTAAAGACAACAACAGAGCATGTCCAAAAGTGTGCGTTCGGCCCATGTGGGCTATTATTAATGGTTCTGACTTTGCGTTTATTAGTGTACTGAATAAAAGTGATAGATTTATCACAATCCGAATCGCGGAACTTCACTTGTCTTAAAATGATCCGTAGTTTAGTTTTCAAAAGCTTTTACCACAGTTTGACAAGATCAAGTTTGTGTATTTGTGGTGTCAACAGTTTAGAAGCTAAAATTCTATAGTCGTTCTGTTCTTCTGAAAATGATAGCAGCTAATAGAAATACGAAAAACTTTGCTATTCTTGTTTGATGATTGTTTGTTTTTAGACTTTGCTCAAAACTGCTGGTGCGCAAATGAAGCCAACCGTGTTTTTGTTAACTGACACTCAAATAAAAGAAGAATCTTTCCTTGAAGATATTGACAGTTTGCTCAACACAGGAGAAGTTCCCAATTTATTTGCTGCTGATGAGAAAGCTGAATTAGTAGAGGTTAGTCTCATCTTGTGATTTCATGTGACTTCTTCATCTACGAGTCGATTTATTGAAGAAAATGGTCGGTTGTAATCACTTTTTCTCAGCAAGAACTGTCTGTACTCTATTATATCCGTTATCGGGACCAAATATTTGATTAAAGGCATCCATGTAAAAGAGTCTTGATAAAATACAAAAGTGATCATCATTTGATCTGATGTATTTCAGGTGGTGCGACCAGTAGCTCAGGCGCAAGCAGACGACAAGAATACTGAATTTTCACCCCTGGCCCTCTTCAATTTCTTCGTGAGTCGTTGTCGTGAAAATCTTCATGTGATGTTATGCATGAGTCCTATTGGTGACGCTTTCCGTAACAGACTCAGGCAGTTTCCGTCTTTAATCAACTGCTGCACCATTGATTGGTTTCAGGTGAGAATATTTGTACACGTCCACAAGTAGCAAAATAATGTGTAAAAGTAAAAAGTCATTGCATTCACTGAAATATAATTATTTAAATTGAGTCGATTGTTCTAGCGCTACCCTTACACCTTAGCTGTTTCTGTATGTCTCTTTCTTTCCAGACCCCCTTGCAAATTAGGAGTTGAATTGCTTGCTCACTTTATTCACAAGCGGTTTACTTTAGCATTTTTTAACATTTGCTTCAGCGCTTTTGCTAACTCCAAAGTTGATACTGGTTTTTGAAAACGATCACCAAGTTTGAAAACTTATTCAATGTGGAACTATATTTTAGCCATGGCCTGATGATGCATTGGCGATGGTAGCTACAAAGTTCTTAGCTGATGTCAGCCTGACGGACAAAGAGAGAACGGAAGTAATACCGCTTGTGAAACATTTTCATACCAGTGCCAGAAATCTCTCGGAAAGGTAACATTACACGCCTTCGTTGTGAAATAGTTTTCAATGCAAAGTTTCTTCAACAGTTAGCAGTATTGCGATGAGTGGCGAAAATTCACATCAGTCAATCATACAATCACTCATACAGTCAGCCGTACAGTCAGCCATACATTCATAAAACGATAGTGTAAACTTTCCGTGGGGTGAATGTACGTATTCCTCGTGATCGTTTGTATTAACATTGTTAAATACTCCACGAGCACGTACTCTCGTTTTCGCTGAAATCGCTATTGAACACGCGCTTCGCTTTGAACTGACGAGACTGCTCGCTTTGGATAATGCCTTATGGATGAAAGCGTAAGCGATACAAAGCGTGAACGCAGAAGCAATAGAGCAAGATCCGACTTGTGATTTGGCGCCCCCTAAAAACTCCTAGCTGGAGGTCTCTCCTACCAGCACGACACTTTCTAGTTACTAAACTTCTTCCAATTATCCAATAGAGATTGACAATCATAGGCAATTCTCACATCCTGTGGAGTCCCTGCTATTATTTCCCAATCTTGTCCATTTTAGCTATCTTGATGAACTTGGTCGTCACAACTACGTCACGCCAACCTCTTACCTAGAACTTATATCATCCTTTAAAGGATTACTAAACAAGAAACAAGACGAAGTAAGTACATTGGCTGGATTTTGTAATTTTTGTTTTCGATAACAACTCCAAGAGACCTCCCGTTTACGAGTAAAAATGTCTTGCGTTGCACAGAGCAAAATATTTTTAATGTAATCCTTCGTATGTGCGAAGTCCCTTAGTAATTAGTTGCGATATTTCCAACTATGCTAGATGATATAAAGTAACCAAATAAAGTAACCGCGCTTTTCCCTAGGTCATGACTATGAAACGTCGATATGAAGTTGGTTTGGAAAAACTTCAGTTTGCGTCTTCTCAGGTTCGTAACACTTGTCAAACTGTCTGTTTTACAGCTGAAGTTGCACTTATTTTGAGTTATCTCGGAGTTTTCGTTTCGTAGGTAGCGGACATGCAAGTAGAACTGGAGGAACTGCAGCCTCAACTTGTAGAAACTGCGGCTGAGAATGCAAAAATGCTCACGGTATGCAATATGCGGAGCGTGATTCTGCAATTTTTTAAGATACCAAGCGCAAAGTTTTACTCTACAGCAGCAGTGTGACAGGACGTAAGTTGAGAAAAGTCACGCATCAGCGCGTAAAGTACAGGGATTTGCAGAAGTGTAAACGTTTTATTCTACTATGTCCTATGGCTTACAATCACTTACCGAATTTTAATTTAGTCACTTTTTTCATGTTTCGTGCAACGATCTTTTAGTGTCTTCTGACGAAATACGATTTGCAACTCCTACTTTTGACCCATGCAGCAGCAAAACTAACCATTGTAACTGGTAATTGAAACTCTTAGGTCATTGAAAAAGAATCTGCTGAGGTTGAAGCAGCGAGCAAAATCGTGCGTGAAGACGAGGCTATAGCGAATGCGAAGGCTGCGGAATCGCAAGCTTTGAAAGATGAATGTGAAAGTGAACTGGCTGAAGCTCTTCCCGCTCTTGAAGCTGCTTTAGCTGCTCTTAATACTTTAAAGGTACGCTTTTTAGTAGCATCCTAATCAGGTCAACTTCAAAAAAGTCTCCATACTCCACTATATTCTGTGCATAACAAAGAGATGGTAGCAAGCCAATTTTACCAGAAGAAATTGTGATGTTAATTGATTTTTTCTTGACTGTCTAATGAGTAATTGGTATATTGATTGATTTTTTTTCATATATGTAGGTCTCCAGGGGCCGGTTATTCAAAGGTGGGTTAGCCGTTAACCTAGGTTTAAATTTAACCCACCGTTTTTACATCCCCGTCTTGAAGCACTATTTATTTTTTTAACTTTGAGGGATTAAACTACCCATTAAGGCATACATTTTGAGGAAAAAGCTTTTCAAAAATTTGTCTTGAATGAATTTCAAATTGTGGTTAAAGTATTACACTATCCCGGGGTTAAGCTAACCCAGCTTTGAACAACCGGCCCCAGGCTCTTAGCACGTATAGTCATTGACAAAACCATTTCGGGCACTTTCTATCGATCGTCAACGATTTCACATTTGGGGGAAAATTGATAAATTGGCTGCATTTAAACTAAAAGCGCTACCCCTCACCCCCCCCCCCCGACCAAAGTTGGCGAACTAGCTGAACAGGTGAAGATGATTTTATGAACATTGAACTTCACAACAACATTGAGTTGGGGGCGCGGGGGGAGGAAAGGGGCGATATAAGCAAGCACCAGGAAGGTTTTTTCAATGATTGTAGCTACGACAATAATTCGAGAATATACATTCATGTTAATCTATATTTAGCCCTCAGACATAACGATTGTGAAATCAATGAAAAACCCTCCTGCCGGAGTAAAACTAGTCATGGCTGCTGTCTGTGTGATGAAAGATGTGAAACCAGATAAAATTAACGATCCATCAGGAACAGGAGGAAAGATCCTGGATTTCTGGGGACCATCAAAGAAGATTCTTGGTGATATGAACTTCTTGAACCAGTTGAAAGAATACGACAAGGACAATATTCCTGTAAGTTACAAATGGACTTCGTGGTATTTCATTTGAATGAAATAGACAAAAGTTGAAAGTAAATTTAAACTGTCTACAATTTAAGACCTGAACAGAAATAGTTTTTAAGAAGAAATGTAGTTATTGAATATCCGCGTTCTTGTGGCAATCGAACGTGTGCATCTACAGAATCAGTATACAACTGTGTGTTTTACCAATAAGACGATTTTGCCATGCTGGAATGTTTTGTTTCGCCTGCACATAAAACATTAATGCCGCACATCCTGTATACCTATCATCGCTCTCAACTGTGGCGTCATGCTACGACCCCTATGTTCCTAGGTTCATGTGATGGCAAAGATTCGTAAAGAGTACACGAGTAATCCGGAATTCGATGCAACCAAAGTTCGCTCAGCATCTTCCGCAGCTGAAGGTTTGTGCAAGTGGGTCTGTGCAATGGAGATTTATGATCGTGTTGCTAAAGTGGTAGCACCAAAGAAAGTGAAGTTAGCTGCAGCAGAGGAATCCTTGGCGGAGACCATGGGAATTTTAGAGTCTAAACGTCGTGAGTTGGCTGAAGTCGAGGAAAGACTTGCTAATTTAAAACAACAATTCCAGGAAATGACTGAAAAGAAGGAACATCTAGAATTTCAGGTATATATAGAAGTTCACCACACTTGAGATCAGAAGTTATTCTAGTTTCAAGAATAACTTGCGAGGACGTTTTCCCAATCGAAAGCTTTCGTTCATATTTGTCTGAATAATAAAGATTCAATTCCTACGACTAGATCTAAGTCAGTTGAAAGTTAGAAAGACTTTTTTGTGTTCTTTGCTTGATTTTTCTGAATGCTGTGTTCTCAGGTTGACTTGTGTTCAAAGAAACTTGACCGCGCTCAAAAACTTATCGGGGGTCTTGGGGGCGAAAAAGACAGATGGTCAGCGGCTGCAGCAGACTTACAACGTGTATATGACAACTTGACTGGTGATGTTCTCATATCTTCCGGCGTTATTGCATACCTTGGTGCTTTCACATCGCTCTTTCGTAAGAGATGTACAGATGAGTGGTCGCAAACTTGCCAGGTTCGTAAATTAGTTCAATTCTTTTATTCTGACAGCCACACCGTTGAAGACAGCCCTACAGTTTGACTTTCCGATTTCTACAATTGTACTTGATTTTTGCTACATATTGGTAAACAGTGCTCAGCCAGAACTATATGCATTGCCAATGTAGAACTTTGCGTTAGAGGTTTTTAATTGCGTTCCTTGATATTGCCACGAATTATTAACTTATTTCAACTTCTTAAACATGTTTCGTTTCTGTAGGGACGAGGCATTTCATGCTCTTCAGATTTTTCTCTCAGTAAAACACTTGGTGAACCAATCAAGATCCGTGCATGGAACATTGCCGGTTTGCCAACTGACTCGTTCTCCATAGACAACGGTGTTATTGTAGACAACGCAAGACGATGGTAAGTCCATGCTGGCTGGCTAGACTTGGCAAGGATAAGGAAGCTTTGTCAATTTGAAATAACTACATGCATGGAATGGTGTGTTTGAACTGTGTGTATTCATATTTAAGGCCACTTATGATCGACCCTCAAGGCCAGGCTAACAAGTGGGTAAAGAACTCGGAAAAGGACAATCGCCTTTCGGTAAGGATGCTTCTCTTACTTTTTGACCAGATTTCACCACAGAATAATTTATCTGATGTTGTGTGTTTGCAGGTGATCAAACTAACTGATGCGGACTACATCCGTACGTTGGAGAACAGCATTCAGTTTGGGACACCTGTGTTACTAGAAAATGTTGGCGAGGAGCTGGATCCCTCATTGGAACCGTTGCTTTTAAAACAAACTTTCAAGCAAGGTGAGAAGATGTGGAGTAAGATCTCCATCAGTAGATTTTTTATATTTTATCGTTAGTCTGCTTCAGTAGTTTAGAGAGCTCGAGTTTTTCTACAAGGGTGAGAACTATTTTGGATTATTCGTTGAAATTTCGTCACTGCACGCCTGGTTTTTGAGCTAATCACAAAAGTGAAAGTTGCGCGAAAGTGAAATATAAATTTGAAATAAAGATTTGCAGAAGATGAAATCTTGAAGTCGTTCTCGCAGTCGCAGTAAAATCGAAAATTCCGTAATTAAAAGAGGAGCAAAAAGATAATGAAGAGTAGCAATAAGATAATGCAGTAATACTCCTGGTTTCCGTCGTTGTACCATTACATATACGGTATTCACCATTTTTTTCACCTATAGGTGGAGTTTTGTGCATACGTTTAGGAGAAACTGTGATCGAGTATTCCAGTGACTTTAGGTTTTATATCACAACTAAACTTCGAAATCCGCATTACCTGCCCGAGTTATCAACAAAGGTAAGTTCGGCAAATTTTTTGTAAGTATTTTTGCATAAAGCTACGCAAGGTATACTTGCATGGGTTTGGAAATAGCAAGAAAAAAATTTAAAACATTTAATGGGAAGTTTGGCTGTTGTCTAAAATGAATTAGAAGCTGTTACTACCAAGGTACGGTATATTACTTAACCGGCATGCAATTGGGTACAAATTTTCCTGAGTGTATGGTCATTTACGTCTTCAAATAGATTATGTACTTCAGCTGGCTTATTTCCCAATCTTTACTTGTCTTTTTTAAGGTAACACTTTTAAACTTCATGATAACCCGTGAAGGTTTAGAAGATCAACTTCTTGGTATAGTTGTCGCAAAGGAAAGGTAAGGTTGTTTATTTCTGCAGTGATGAAGAAGCTTTGAATACATAATAAATAATTAAGAATTTCATTTTGTAAGAACATTAACTTTTGTCTGAAAATAATTCTACAAGAACGACGTGTAATTCTGTTCGCTGTTCGAGTTCTTATCGCTAGGAGATAAATTTAAACTAAACCCATTGCAGACCTGAACTAGAAGAAGAGCGTCAAGGTTTAATACTACAAAGTGCTGCAAACAAAAAGCAGTTGAAGGAAATTGAAGACAAGATACTGGAGACACTATCATCATCTCAAGGCAACATTTTGGAAGATGAGACTGCAATTCAAATTTTGGACTCGTCCAAGGTCGGCAACATATATTAGAATACTTTATGTACCGTCAATCAACTATGATATGCGATATCCTGAACTACAGTATAATATTATTTCCACGAGTAGATGATATTTTCTCTCACTGATAACCAGTTTTTGTGTGTCTATTGTTATTCAACAACCATGATATCTCACAAAATATTGAAAGATTTTCGTGATGAGAAAACTATTTGGATGATGGAACACTTTCACCCTTTGTGTTATTACTACTCAAATAAATTGTGTAATTAGTGGTAATATTCACATGCAAGCTTCATTTATGAGAGACTCCACTTAATGCATGATAAGGGATATGCTAGAACACGTTGGCGGAGATATGCCGTCTCTGAGTTTTGTCATTGACGAGAATTGTGTACTAAAAACAACAGTTTTACGATTTTCAATTTTCTTGCCACTCCAGGTATTATCAAATGAGATATCGAAAAAACAGAAGGTGAGTTGAACTTCAAGAGTTTTACCACAGACATTTATCGTTTAATTTTTAAACTGTGCTATATATAGTAATACATTGCTTTAAACAATGATTTGTTACAAACAAGGACTTGTTGTCAATTCTGGTTGCTTTAGATTGCAGATGAAACTGAGGAAAAGATAAATGAATCAAGGCTGGGATATCGTCCTATTGCTTTCCATGCATCTGTGTTGTTCTTCTCTATAACTGACTTACCAAATATCGATCCTATGTACCAGTACTCTTTATCGTGGTTCATCAATCTTTTTGTTAATTCTATCGCAGATAGGTGAGTTGCGATATTTTTTCTAATATTAGTTTTTCAATGAACATTTTACATTATAGAGCAAAGTCTGACTTAGTTTGATTTAGGTTTGACTAAGTTTGACTTAAGTTGATTTAGGTTTGATTAAACGTTAGTCAAACGGTTTGACTTTAAGTAGAACACAGCTGGAAAGACCATTTTATCTTGAGTACAATTGCAAAGTGCGGTTGCAAATGTTTTAAAATTTGGAAAATACGTTGCAAAGTTGGTAGATTCTGCATATTTTTTGTATTGCGTACGGACATTGCAAGCGTAGGCGGAAAATGCATGGTAACGATCCCCGCATGTAGTGTCGTACAAGAATATACAAAATAGCAAACCTCCCAGGACTATTTTTTCGTATTTCGACATGTCGCAATCAAACTGTTGCGGTTTTGGTAAATTTAAGATTCTCTTTCTATCTGTTATATCGCCAAAAGTTTGGAAAAACTGGTTTAAGGTCAATTAGCCACATTCCTCAATGATAACAAAGTTATTAAAAAGCAACAATCTGGCTTTCGCAAACACCACTCTACGGAAACCGCTCTTTTACAAATAACAGACAAATATTTGTTAAATATCTACGGAATTCAGGGAGCAAGGTTGAGTGTTTTCAAATCGTACCTGCATGACTAACAGAATGCAAGTGTGTACTGTTGAAGGGACAAAGTCTGAACTAAATAAAACAACACGTGGTGGGCCAAAAGGATCAAACTGCGGACCACTCTTATTCTCACTGTACATAAACGACCTCCCAAACTGCCTAGAACAAACAACAAGCATCTATGTTTGCAGATGACACAAACATATCGTGTTCTGGTATTTCACCTGCAGACGTAGAGAGGAAGTTGAATACCGATCTAAACAGAGTAAATAATTGGCTTCACGCAAATAAGTTTACTCTGAACAACTAGAAGACTGAATTTATGCTAACACAATCAAAACGAAAGCTAAAGCAATTCTCAGACAACCCACACATAATAATTGGTAGTCATAGTATATGATACAGGTAAAAAATAAAAAAGTACTGGGAATGAAGAAGAGCTGAAGTGAAATGAACATAATGATCTCCAGGGCAAAAAACTGTCTGAAACTGTATTCCCTTGCTGAGACGAGCAAAAGGATTTGTAACACAAGATGCATTACACACCATGTACAACTTGTTAGTAATAACGTATTTCACCCACTGCTCCATTTAACGTGTGGAATGATGGCAATCACACTCCTACTGTACAAGATCAACTTACAAAGTTAGGTCAAGGGATATTTTTCAAAGGTCGAACTGGGGGCTGATGGAAAATACGCTTAAATACGTTTATGACATTTAAAGCCCTACAAGGCCAGCTTCCAAACTATATGACAGATATGTTCAATCTAGCTTGCAATGACGTATACCAGTTGAGAAGCAATAACTGCAAACTCTACCTACCTAAAATAAGTCGAACTGGAGTTCATGAACAAGTCCTTTTCATATCGAGGCTCCTTCTCATGAAACACTATCCAGAAAGATCTTATCAACGAATATGAACAACTCTCCACAAGGAAGTTCAAACTATAGTTAACGATTACTTTTCTAATCTGAATAAAAGTAGTCTCTGATAACCCGCATGCTTTTGTGGATACATTAAAATAGTACTTAAACATAGGTATTATTTGTAAATAGATTAACGGCCCTTTGAAAAGTAGCTAGCTCGTAGCTGAGGGGTTACGGTTATTAGATATGCCGTAATAAATACTGAATTAAATAAATTCTCTGCTTTTGTCTAATTTAAAATTTAGTTTACAACGCAAGTTGTCTATTCGTTTTGTGTAACATGAGTTAATAAGAAACCCAGGTGGCTATTATACAATTCTGACGCTATTTGATTTGTTATATAGTGATTTGTGTCATTGTTTTGGTAGCAAATGGTTAATAGTATAGTTACGTCGATTGGTTATTTGCAATCAAGTTGCCAATTACAGCACTATAACTCTGCTTATCTTCTATTTTTTTTAAAAAATATACTTTCTTTTGTAGTAATAAATCAAAGATTCTAGAAAGACGTCTTCGTTACCTCACAGACCACTTCACCTACAACTTGTATTGTAACGTCTGTAGATCACTCTTTGAAAAGGACAAACTCCTCTTTTCTTTTATTTTGTGCTGCAATATATTAATGTAAGTTTCTATAATTGTCATTATGTTATTGTACGCGATGAAAAATGCATTTTATTAATTAATTGATCAGTAAGTCGTCTAAATGTAATATAATGTATATGATTCGTGAACGATAAATCTCAAAACAGTCTGTATTGTACGTCTTTGAACTTAATGAAGCAGTTGTAACCAGAAATAGCAAAGTACATAGTAATTCCTCTATTGGGGCATCTGTATTAGTTTTTAGTGCAAAGTTTCTTCGAAACTTTGCAGTATTGTGATGAGTGGCGCAAATTCACATCAGTCAGTCAGTC
>JAODVM010069771.1:0-17385 GCA_025400095.1 Phenganax marumi | reverse complement strand
CGTTCTTTTGCTCCATGCATACATAGGGTGTTGAACTGCCATCAAGTCTAAAATTTCATGCTGTCGAAAATTCCGACGAACATAATCCTCTAGATCGTTCTTCAACTGTAAATCTTCCTTCCAATCGACATTTCTTATACGTTGCGCCATTTATTCAAATGTTTGGCCTGGCGTCGGTCGCGATGCATTGTGGTCTATGGCGTCAATGGGCCATGGGGCAAAATTTTTTTTGCGCATTATTTCATTTTATTTTCTTATGGCATCAATGGTCCGGTACAATTTTCGAAATTAGAATTAAGAAAAAAAAAGCGAACTGAGATAAATTATTTTAAGAAATAAAACACTAAAAATGCTATGGCGTCAATGGGCCACCATAGACCAGGGTATTATTCAAGTAGTTTTATAAATAGTTCATGAGGAGTGTACTGAAGCATGTTCATGCGAAGAATGAACCGAAAAAAATTATGCGAGCAAGCTACCCAAAATGCTTTGCGACCTTGTGACACACAGCGCCTGACATAATACATTCTTTAGCACTTTTTCCAGTTTTCATAAACAATAATAATCGTACAAAACAATCTTCTAGCTCCTTCTTCTCTTTAAAAAAATCAATTTCCTCTTCATTTTTCTTTCTGCATTTCGACGAGGAGGATGTGGTAGCACCAGCACTAGTTTTTCTTTTTTTAACACTTTCATCCACACCAATATTTTCCTCCTTCAATCAATTATCAAACTGTGTTAACTTTTTTAACATCATCCAACTTATTGTTTTTAGATATGTGAAACCCAACAAAAACTTTCTTCCAAATAATAGACGATTTAAATATTTCGTGGATATTTTGAGTTTCAATTGGATCATCCTCCTCCATTTCTATATCAGCATGTCCACCCTCTTCATTATCATCGATATTGCACTGTTCAATAACAACTTCACGAAGCAAATCATAACCGCCAATGGCTGCTTCACTGTTTTGAAAAGCCAATCATGTTTTCTCTTGTCGGCAATTTAGACCTTCACTTAACATTTCGTAAATCAGATTTAGTTCTACGTTACTACCACCGTTGTGCAGCTTCTCCAATAGTTTTAAAAACCCATGGAATTCATCCAAGGAAAGCGCAACATTCTTCGCATATCCAACGAAGTCAAATGGTTGTACACGAAAACTTACAACCAAACATACTTTCTCCTTCACATACCAAATAGGCTTTTGTTTTCCACCAGAAGCGCTAGCAATAATGCTAACAGGTACTTTACCACTAGTCTGTTTTACATAAACAAACAAGTCTTTTGGTTTATACTCAGTTTGCTCAACCTGTTTCGTCATTGTCATAAAAAAAAACATGTGGTTTGGCAAAAGCAACACACACACACAATTTATATGCACAACTATTTTATTTTTTAAAATACAAATAACAAAACATTAAAAACAAAAAATTGCCACAACAATTTTTATAATAATATGCTTCATTTGTTTATAATAATACTCATCCAATCATATAATATATTCATTTTCAAAACGTTGCATAATTTTCTTAATTTCGGAATTAAAATAATCCCATTTAAATTTTGAGTCAAAAACTAAATGAATTTTCTTCTCAAAAACATATTTCGCTAAAGCTAGTAATTACCGTGGCCTGGAAGGGACATGCATGATTTTTTTAAAAGTTTACAATTAATAACTTTTTTCTGGTACACAATATACATTAAATTCTGAACATCGAACTTGTTGCAACTCGTATCTCGGTTTACTAACTCATAATTTCGACTTATAACTCGTAATTTCCACTTATAACTCATAGTCTCCACGTACAACTCGTAATTTCAACTTATAACTTCTAATTTCCAATTATAACTCGTAGTTTCCACTTATAACTTGTAATTTCCACGTACAACTCGTAATTTCCACTTATAACTCATAATTTCCACTTATAACTCACAATTTCCACTTATAACTGATAATTTCCACTTATAACTGATAATTTCCACTTATAACTCGTAATTTTGACTTGTAAGTCGTAGTTTCCACCTATAACTCATAATTTTGACCTATAACTCGTAGTTTCGACTTATAAATGGTAAGTTTGGTTTATGACTCGTAATTTACACTTATAACTCATAATTTCTACTTACAAGCCGTCATTAAATGTTGGCATGGGAATATTTTTCCCGGCAGTGCTTCTTCTGAAAAGAAGTGCTTGAGCTTTTAAAACTTAAAAGTGTACCTACGGAGAACTGTGATGAGTGTACTCACGAATTGCGTTCAGTCATGTTGGTTTATCTTTCTATTCTACTATTCTGTCTTTTACCTTGTGGATCCTATTGTGTGGTATCATTCTACCTGCCAGTTTTAGCGTCAACCTTCCAAGACCGTGACCTATTGATTGTGAGATACTTTGAACTCGGATTCACTTATAGCAAAATCTTAGCATTTCTGGGGGTGTATCATGGCATAGAGATATGATTGCGCCAACTTAAGTGCATACTATCATCCCGTCAATGTTACAGAAGAATAAGTCATTCAGATATAGCCGAGGTTGATGGAACTATAGATCATGAATTAAATGGGAGTGCTAATGACGTGGGCTACAGACAAATGCATCAAATACTGCAAAGTAAGTACAACCTTGTGGAATCCAGAGAAGTTGTTTGGAGGGTGATTCGAGTTTTGGATCCAGTGGGAGTTCAACAGCACTCACTTAGAAGATTTCGACATAGAAGATATGTAGCTCATGGTCCAAACGATATATGGCACATCGATGGATACAATAAGCTGAAGCCTTTCAGTTTTGCAGTACATGGAGCTATCGATGGGTATAGCAGACGCATTCTGTGGTTGGAAGTTGGGCGATCAAACAATGAACCACAAATAATTGCCCAATATTTTGTAGATTACATGAGAAAGATTGCTGGTACAGCCTGCCGAATTCATGGAGATCAAGGAACTGAAAATGGCATTGTAGCTAGGATTCAGCATGTCATGCACCAAAATGATTTTGACTACTTTGCAAAGGAAAAGAGCTTCATGTATGATAAATCAGTTGCGAACCAAAGGATTGAAGCTTAGTAGTCCTTCCAACGGCGGTGGGGTATCAACTGGTGGATTAATTATTTCAAGGACCTATGTGATAGAGGTTAATACATTTTTGACTATATGAATGTCATATTGCATGCAGGATACTAACTCAAGTCAGCAAGGCTACATAATTATGCATGTTTACAATTCGACAGAAATTGACTATTATATTTCTTCGGCACTGAGGTCAATTATATTCCTGAGAAATCGATGATGATGTTTCTCAGGAAAGAATTCTTGGGAACTCTCGGTTTCGGCAAGTAATACCTGAACAATGATAGCTGACATGTTTGCATAATATTGCTTTAGGTCTTTTTAATGATTATGATAATATACATAAATAGTGCCTACGTTTTTGTTTCATGCCAATTTTACCGGATGAACTATATGCAATTGCACTTCACTGGAATACGCACAGCATACGTCCTGCACACAATTCAAAAACTCTGCATGGTAGACCCGACGTTTTATATTTTATACCTGAGATTGAAAGACAGAGAAACTACTTGTGTACACCAGAAGACTTTGCTTTAATTCTCTAATTAGCAGAAGAAACATGTTGCAACAGAGAGTCTGCGTGGAGTTGTTCTCCTGAGTTTAAAGAACTGGCAAGTATGGTAATGGAAGAACAACAACTTTGACTTCTAGAAATACAACAGATGTGGAAGATTTGTATATTCGTCTTTTATCCTCGATAGAATTGACCCGCAATGGTTGAACAGACAACTTTACAGACACCGGATGCGATTCGGCAATGTGACGTATTGTTCGACTTTCCGTAGCCTTGATTGTAGTTGAGATCTCCAGATATTCAAAGGCGATATGATATTTTTGGTCATTTTGTCTGCAGGTCTTTTAATGTTTTCTTCCGTGGATCAATTTAGTCACATTCAAAATTTTAAAAATCATATCGCTTTGCCGAATCACGTCTGGTGTGTCAGACTCTTCAGCGAACAAGTACACAATTGCGCATAACATGCGTGTTTGCACATTGCGATTTTTCGTCTACATTTTGTCAAAGATAGTAGATAACAAACTATGTAGTAGATGACTACCTTTGCAAAAGTTGATTTATATTTCACGTGTCACTTCTACAGTTGCCACATCATGTATGAAAGCATTGCAATCATTGCATGTACATTCAGCAGCCATCTTCCTATAATTTAATAGCCTGCCCGTGGTAATGTCAGTACATATCACAAACATGCACGCATAAGTTGGTAGCATTTCAAACACGATGAAAGTGAATCTTCCATACCCGGAAATATGAAACGTGCACGATAGACGAAATGGTGTTTTGCTATCTGAAGGCAAATCATCTAACGTGTCTTCACATGAAATGTAATATATATATTAAAATGTTTTGTATAGATAAAAATGAATAATTTCACTTTTCAATATTTGCTTTTCTTGTTTAAATTTTCCGCTTAGCTTCTTGCAGAAAGCAATCATTGGCAATACATTCATCCCCGAAATAACCCTTCGTGAAATGCCTGGCTAATAAGCTTTGTGCATTATCAGTAAAAAAATATGCGAGTCTGTATAAAATCTCATCTGAACATGTAGTAAGGTAAAAGCTAGAAAAGGGACGGACATAACACAAAAACCATATACTGATGCAAATCAAATATGTCTTTACATAACACAAACAATTTTATTTCAAGTCACTGCCTTACAAAACTGAAACTTCTTGCAATTGTTGTTGAAGTTTCCTTTAAATGTTTTCAAACAAAGAGAAATCTTAACAAAAACATGGAACAAAACCCAATCATTCTATGTCATTAAAAGTTGTTTCTAGATTTTTGTCCTGTCAAAAATTTGGAAAACGTTTGGGGAATACCAGTCTTGCTAGACTCACAAGCCTTAAACTGATTAGCATAGAACTCATATGTTACGTTCCATTGTTTCCCTCCATCAGAACACTGCAGTTTGGAGAGCTACTCGGACATTTTCCAAAGGTGAATGTTTGTCAAGTAAAACTGTAAATTTTCTTTTAGATGTGAAAATGGCACATACTGCTTGGGTACTTTTAAAGTCTTAAAACATGTTGCCCCAATCGGTTGAAGATAATTTGGAGGTTGATCAATGAAGCTAACACAGATCTTCTTTTGCGGCAACAACATCAGCAGTGACGTACAAAACTGCACCAGTCGCCTTAACATTTCGTCTGCATCACGAATGAACCTAGTCAATCATCTCCCAACTTTACTATCCACGTCACATGACCCTTTGAATTCAAGAGCATCGAGTAACTTTTCTGCAGTCGGGACACACAAGCCATACAGACTTTGAATCTCGTTAGCGGTGACTGTATTCCAAAACTCGCCCATTCCCTTTCTGAGTTTGGTGATGAAAAAAAGAGGTTTATTGACAAGAGATAATCGGGTAGCATTCAAAAGTATCGAAGACAAGTTCTCTTTGGTTGGCAATGTTGTCACACCAACATCAGCCAAAATATCAAGGATTTGCTCTTGATCAAAACGTGCGGACTTATCATCCAAAGAGACCTGAAGAAGCTTGCGGTCGTTGGCAGGCAGTACGTTTAGAAACGAAGAGAGAAGACATTCATCCGACTCCGTGTTAAATAAACAACAGTGCATCAAAGCTTCACTAAGGCTCAGTAGAAATAGTTGACAACTTAAAAACATGTGGGTAATAATCTTTCCAATTGCTTCGTAATCTCGCTTATCGAGTTGTAACGTGAAGACGGGAACGCACTCACCACCCGTTGCAAAATTTCGAAAAAAATTAATCCCAAAAGGAACAAAACACGTCAAAGGTAACACCATCACCATGACCATCTTCATCTGCAAATCTGAAGTAAGCTTTTTTTGTTACTTCAACGATCCCATCTCTGTAATATTGCAACACATCTGTAAAAATGCTATCTTGCCTAACCTGGTGGGCTTCATCACTATGCGGTTGTAAAAGGTTTTCTGCCAGTTTTTGCTTTAGGAAAAGAGTTTTGTATGATGTTGAATGTTGTTTCCTCTTTTGTTACTTCGTGTGAACTTGTTGGCTCACGATGATTTGTACTTGCCTGATTGGTCAATCCAGCGAAGCCTTGATAAGAGACTTCGCCACTGGGCGAAACAAGTATGGGTCCCTCCGCTACTTCCATGAATAACATGCATTTGTCTACCGAGCCGATTATTTCACTAGGCGAGATTTCTTCTCCGGGAACTTTGCATAGGCGAAAGTGTTCTGGTAACTCTTTCAATGAACCTATCCAATCGTAAAAAAAACTTACCGTTCCAGATGAGGGAAAGCGTCTCAATACCAGCCCCATTTCAACATGCCCAACGTTGACTATAATCACATCATTCAAGCTACTCAGCTCTTCTGGAACTCGATTAGTGCGTTCAATTCTGAGCTTTTGGGTGCGTTGCGTTTCCATCAATTATTTAAATGATTCTTCTTCTTGTTTTTGCACTTTCACAAGATCAGCAGTCTGAGACATATAGAAGTCATTATCTTGATTGGCAATAATGTCTGCTCTATCGCTAGAAGAGCCAATCAAAGTGTTGATTGATGGTTCTATGTCTCCAAACCAGTCGTCTTCATAGTCACTGTTGAAAAACGTTGGACAAAGTAAATCACTGTCACTGATTTCATCATCGTCGATAATAATCTGGTCTTTGTCTGGTAATTCCTTCTTGACTTCAGATTTTTTATCAATGTCAGAGGAAAATTGCACAGGATCATGCCGTTGCTCTAAATGACTCATTAGATACAGATGAGCTCTATTGGTTTTATGTATGTCGTAGTATTTTTTTATGGAGAAGTCATGGACATCTCCACATTATCTTTTAGCATCGAAATGATGTCTCCTTTGTAGTTTCCAACCACGCAATCCATGTCATTCAAATGACCAAAGCAACTTTTCCCATTAGGAAAAAAGATTGATGGTGCTGTATTCAAAACAATTTCAATGTTAGCTTCGACAGACATGTCTATATCTCTTGTACCTCCCCCTTTTGACATTCGAACAGCTACATATCTTTGCTGGTGCTCATTATAGTGCAGCCATCCAACTTGCACTTTTTTTGAACATTTAGACCTTTGCTTGACGGTACGTGCATTAGACGACTCCACTTTTCGTTTTGTACCAGATAGTTTATAGCTTTTGTCCGACTGCAATTGTTGAATTAGTTTCAATTTTCGTTTCTCTCTTTCTTCCATGTCGTTGTCATTTCGGCTTACTTTAGAATAGGTAAAAAACGCTTTCAGGCTGATGATGTCACCTGTTTTAAGGCCAAGACTTCGTAGTGTATAGTCCGATGCATGGCTAATTGCCTCTGCATCCATCTACAAATTCAAAGAAAACGAGAGAAACAGAGTTAAAAATTTTATACATATTGCATCTGCTCAACTAGCCTTTCACTGTTTTGCGAATGCTAAAAACCGTATAGAAGTCTTCAAGAGTTTAAATATTATCCCGCAAAGGTGTGATACATTCCAAGTGTGACAAACGAACAATGAAGACTGCAGCATAGTATTGCATTTACAATCAAAGGGCATGTAGTAAAACGTGGACTGGACCTGTTAGTAAAACCTGGAGTGGATTAGTAAAACATGGACTCGATTAATAAAACATGGTGGATACTGTATAGTTGGAACACTACATTGCAATTTCTCTGATCTTGAAAATATGTCAACCACACCCTAATATGGCAGGAGTACTCTTTAGGACTTTGTCATGATCTATCATGATTATTTTGGAGAGTGTAGAGATAAAAATCAGCATTTGCAATCGTGAACGATCAAGTGTCAATGAACTTGTGTTCTATTTTCTGCGGCTTTACAGACTTGGAAAGCAGAAATGTAACATTTATGTTGAATGACCTCTAATATTCAAATGGTTTGAGTAGAGTAATTTGGCTTTGGCACACACTGGTAATAGACCATAGAAACCGGACGAAAAGCCAAGTTCGTAGTCGATTGCTTGCAAGAAGTCAGCAAGAGAGTTAAATTTTTGTCCAGACCGAATACCCTGAAGTTGAAACTTGAATATTCCATCATGATACAATATGGCTTGTAACAAAAACCCATAAACTTTGATATGTTTCGATGTCCTTTTACACTACTTAAAATTTTGGTTTCCTTTTTAAAATGTGCCTTCGAGTGAAAAGACAGACTTTTAAGCTTCTTCAGCACAACTGGCTGCAAAGGATTGCCGTATTTAGCAAGGTATACCGACGCAAAGCTACCTGAACCAATTTTCCTTTCTTTTATTATATTTTCCCACTCAAATACGGGAAAATTTGCTGCGTTACTACTCTTATGGTGTACTGGTGACCCCAGTTTTTGGTGTAACTTGAAAGTATTCAGCCATTTTGAACAGTGAACAAGTGTGCTCACATTTACTCAAAAACAAGCAATGAAGGAATACACTTAAAATAGTAATAGATGACTGTCATTCGTTTACTGCAGTGAATGGCTTCTATCGGTATGTAATGTTTTTCTGTCTCAAGTAAACAACTAAAGCATAAAGCAGCTATCTCATATGAAATATGAAAGATTTTCAGTTTGCATTTAACAAGAATTGCTTTTTTATAATCTAAGCTAACTAACCGCACATTATGAGATGTTAAAGCCATGCGTTTGTAGACTTCAGTCCAGATAGAACAAGGTCGAGATTACTTTTTACTAATTGAGTCCATGTTTTACTAATCCAGTCCATGTTTTACTAGTCCATTCCAGGTTTTACTAATGGGTCCAGTCCATGTTTTACTACATGCCCAATCAAAGTAATATACTTCCAATATTTTAAGTAGTGTAGTAAAGCATGATTAAAAACGTGTGTAACGCTCAATTCTACGGCGACGCCTTAATAATTTTACAGAAGACCATGAATAGTTTATCGTTTAACAACCTACCAATACTTTCAGTTATTTAATAATCAGGTAACACCTCTTTGTGGTGTAGTTTCCTGTTTTTGCATGAACAGTGTTTTATTTCAAACTTTGTATCACTTAATAACAGCATAGAGAGCTTACTGTTCAATTTATAAAAGAGCGATCATATTATTTTATTTTATTGCAAGTCGTTTAATAAGAAAAAAATCTTTAAAATTGCATAAACACTTTAATAGTCCTTATGCAACGACGCATATAGCAGTAATAATGTGACCACACAAATCACACAAGTAAGACTTAGAGTGGGCTTGGGAAAAGGCCTAAGTGCTGAAATTCTGGCAATGAATTAAATTTTCTTTGCATTTGGTGTACACAGTACGTGGTTTGTTTTACACTGCAACAAGGTTATAGGCCCCCGAAGAATAAACTGCCCTCGGCCAAGCACATTTGCTTGGTGGCCTTGCAGGTATCACTTACATTTTCCAATAAAAATCGTTCGACAACATCTTCTTTAACACCTCAACTGCACAAAAATGAACCAACCTATAAAGTAATATAAAAACAAAATAAACATTTGTTAATTGCACAGTATGGTAATAAACACTGCTTACAATTTTATTTAAATCTGTCTGCCAAATTGATTTTAAATTTAAATTTTTGCCGGCAAATTTAAATAAAATTGTAAACAAACTAATACACAGTTTCATGACACAGCTTTATGATGCAAATTATCAAGAATATGTAAATTTGAATATACTTTACGTTAACGTATGAGTAAAGCAGACGATGTCTAACTGGTTCAGTGACTATTCTTAATTTAAATGTAAATAGTGCTATCAAAACGAAAGGCACTAACCTCTAACAGTGTCTTCATCCCTGCTGAAGAATCCACCATCTTGACAAATTGCAATACAGTTCGAAAATTCAATAACATGCAACGTCACCATTTTGTCGTATAAATGGACCTTATGAGTTATAAGTGTAAATTACAAGTTATAAGTTGAAAGTACGAGTTATAAGTGGAAATTATGAGTTATGAGTTGAAATTACGAGTTATACGTGGAGACCATGAGTTATAAGTGGAAATTATGAGTTATAAGTTGAAATTACGAGTTATGAGTTTAAATTACGAGTTATAAGTTGAAAGTACGAGTTATAAGTTGAAATTACGAGTTATAAGTCGAAATTACGAGTTACAAGTGGAAATTATCAGTTATAAGTGGAAATTACGAGTTATAAGTGGAAATTATCAGTTATAAGTGGAAACTACGAGTTGTACATGGAAATTACGAGTTATACGTCGAAATTATGAGTTATAAGTGGAAACTACGAGTCATAAGTGGAAATTACGAGTTATAAGTTGAAATTACGAGTTGTACGTGGAGACTATGAGTTATAAGTGGAAATTATGAGTTATAGGTTTAAATTACGAGTTATAAGTTCGAATTATGAGTTATAAGTTGAAAGTACGAGTTATAAGTTGAAATTACGAGTTGTACGTGGAGACTATGAGTTATAAGTTGAAATTACGAGTTATAAGTGGAAACTACGAGCTATAAGTGGAAACTACGAGTTATAAGTTGAAGTTACGAGTTGTACGTGGAGGCTATAAGTTATAAGTGGAAATTACGAGTTATAAGTCAAAATTACGAGTTAGTAAACCGAGATTACGAGTTGCAAATGAAAATTTCTTGTTAGATGCCGGAATTACTTTTCATCAGTTTGATGTTCAGAATTTAATGTATATTGTTTACCAGAAAAAAGTTATTAATTGTAAAGTTTTTAAAAAGTCATGCATGTCCCTTCAGGGCTACAATAAGTATTGCATAATCATCACCATATCGTGGGCATGCCAACAACAACTTGTAGATGTCACTGTCATAAGTTGAAACAAATGAAAATTTAACAAAATGATCTCTTCTAATCGAAGAGTCAATTATAGATAGAATTGCATCCTTCATTGTATCAGTTGAAAAACAATAACTACCATAAAACGTGTCAAGATAATAATGCTTCACAGTCATAATCCACTTTGCATAAAACAAATTCGTCAAGATAAATTAATCTGTAATTGCAAAATCGCACACCACACAAAAAATATCTTAAAGTTTGTGTTGTAACTTCCCCACAACAAGATTCAACATAAAAATGCATCAAATTTCCGTCTTTATGACAACCACATTCCTTATTATTACAAAGATTGAAAAAAATATTAAATTAAATCTATTGTCTAATTTTGTTTTTACAAGCTTAAGATCATTTTTATAAAATTAAAAAGTTGCATAATGATACATCATCTAATACCACGAGTTGCTGTATTCAATATTAATTTCATATAAACTATACATTCTTTTAGCTCTAAATCTCTTAGATATCTGTTGTAATAGTATTAAATCTTCATCATGTGCCACATTAAAATTTAAATTATCAGAAACATATTCATGGTAAGAATTTTGTCTGAAAATCCTATTGGTGAAATAAAAGTTTCAAGCGTAAAAATTTGCTCGTTACATATATTTTCAATAGCGTTCAATTTATCTTCTGCCTTAACTACATTACTTTTAGAAGATTTAGGATCTAAACGCAACATTGATTTTTTTACTTTTACAATGTTAAACTCTAGTCCATGTTGAAAATCATCATAACAAGCTGTTTCAACTCTAACCAATATTTATAAATTATTTTTCACCGATTATAATTAGATGTAGAAAATTTTGTATTTTCATTGAACAATAATGAAACTTATTGAAACGCATTTCTATCAGTCGACAAATAAGGTGGTATTGCCTTTGATTTAATAAAAATTCATAAATTTAGTTATAACTATGTTTATAAACATTAGCCCATGAATCACCAGATGTGTTAGAAGACCATTTTGCTAGAGTAGTATGATCTTTAGCACTGCTATCATAAAAAACACTTTAACAATATTGGCAATAATCTTTTTTTCAACTAAATTCACTCTAGCATATGATACAATTGTCTTACAATAGGTATACAATTACATTTACAAAATAGAACCATTTCATTATTACAACCACATATATATTTAATTTTCTCCAAAATATTTTTTTGATAACATCTAAAATATAAAATAAAAAACAAACAAATGAGAAGTCAAAAAACATTGATGACAATAACATGTTCTACTTATTGTTTCAATGAAATCTAAAATGCTTTTTTTAATCTTCCTTCTCCACCAGCATCTGTCCAATATAGATTTTTTATCACTTCTAAATTATTGTTTTCAAAAAAAAGAAAGAATGTAGTCTATATCGATCTTCAAAATATGAAATTGTGCTTCAAGATAATATTTATCATCAATATTACAACTACAATTTGAAAAAACCACTTCAAAAAAAGGTTTCTTATAAACATCACCTATTTTTAAACCAAACATATAATATCTTACTACAAAATTTACATGAACACTACAATCCATCAAATTAATATATGCACAATTTAAAACAACCATTTCACCATCATCAGTAATATCATAACTTGTTGCAAATGCAATAAATCTAATATTCTTAAAAATTCTATTACAATACAAAATGTCAGCACCATTCTCCCAAATATAACCCACACATTCTGAAAAATGTTTCAACAACACTTCATCTCGTTTTTTCATCTTGTAGATAAACAATTTCTCAAGTTCACAGTACTCCACAATCTGCTTCGGATGACTATTCATATTTTGTATCTGTGGTATTCATCAACCACTTCTTCAAACACATGTATTGGAAGATCTTTATCGATGTATGCCATCCAAAAACCAACACCACCTTGATGCAACTGATGGAAATGCTGGATGGTCATCTATATTTTATGAGTCAGTTTGAACCATGCATAACCAACATATATATATGGCAAAATTCGTGATGAAAACAATAAAAAATATCTTTCCCCAATAACATCTTCTTCAGTTTCTTAATGTCTCCTCCACCTCACTCATCCAAACATCTGTTGTATTTTTTAAGCATCTGAAAAAGGTAGCAACAACGAGTTGCATAGCAATTCTTTTCTGCAAACGTGTCAACATTTTCTTTTGTTTTTTTTATTTGAACAAACAATTCCTACTTTAAAAAGCATAAAGCTAGACTGAATAGAATGTTCATGTGCAGATAATTATATACCAAATAAATTTAAAACCGGGTATAGGTGTCAAATTTCTCTGATATATAAACATTTTCCACAACCCAACATTATCATTTTTAAAAACAATCATGAGTGGTACAAGACGAGAACTTCTTTGTCACTTTATGAACACTTCTAGGTAGTATGCAAATGACAGGTTCTGCTTCAATCGAGTAATTTAAGTGCCCCCTCTAATACAAAACTATACAAATTTGAGGGGGGTGCCTATAGGAGGTTTTTACCTCATTTGCATAATAGGTCGGAGGAATTGGGTGATTAATTCAACGTATATATAGAGAGAGAGAAAAAAATGAACCCAAAACAATAAAATAGAGTTTACAAGAGTATTTTAATGTAAAGAATCCACTCAGAAAAAATGAATACAAACCAAACAAGGCAACACAAAACCACCAGTAGGACACCTGTAGAGTATTCAAATCAAGCAGTGCTGGAAAAAATGAAAGCGAAGTTGCGTGGAGATGATGAGCAATATAAGAAGAGACAAAAAGAAGTAGAAATTAGACAAAAGAACTATACTGAGAAAATAAAGTCAAGTCTACTTGATATAATGAGCCAAAAGGAAGGAAAAATCGTCTATGGCACAGCGAAATCGTACCGATTTTGGACAAAATATCTAAAAAGCACTGACTCAGCATTTTCTATATATTCTATAGAAATATGTAGAAATCCCTTGGAGAATTATCTTATCTTTGGATTATTTAGATTAAATAAATGATAAAGCTATTATTTGAGTATTTTTTAGAGGAGAAACTCCTTGCAATTCTTACACCTTTCATTTTCCTACTTCGTCTGGTGGGTGGTATCTCCATTGTTGCTAAGCATATCGTGAGAAAAAGAATTAAAGTACGGAATGATAATAGAGATTTGCAAGAGTTCTACTATCCAAAGTAAGAACCATCCATAAGTCACCCCCATTTTGCCAGGTTGCTCTTGTTATATTATGCAGTATCCTTTGCAATTGTATGTTTCTAAGCAAAAGGTGACTATAAATAATTATAAATCATCTGTTGCATGTTTCTCACTTTGTTCGTAGTCACTTCGTTCCTTTTCTAAGTAAATTTTAAGTAAAATTAAGATCATCTTTCAAGTAGATTTGAGTTATCTGGTCAGTTGTCTGTTAAACAAACTTAAACAAATTTTAAGTAAATTTAAGTTATCTGGTGAGAGTGATCTGTAAATTACTTCAAACTTACTTAAGTTTATCTAAGAACTTACTGTTAAGTAAAATTAAGTTCATCTTTCAAGTAGATTTAAGTTATCTGGTCAGTTATCTGTTAACAAACTTAAGTAAAGTTTAAGTAAGTTTTAAGTAAAATTAAGGTATCGCTCTAAAATTGAGTTATCTGTAAATTGCTTAAAACTTACTTAAGTTTATCTAAGAATTTACTGTTAAGTAACTTTGAGATCATCTCAATTCATCTACAAAGACATCTATAAATCCAAGATAACTGTTATGTGTTTCAAAGTAAAATTTTTGGATTTTCTTCTTATTTTAGTATTGTTGTTCTGCAAATTGCTTGCAACTGAATGTATTGCCCTGGTTTGGCCTCATCCTCCAACTTAGAGCGCTTCAATCTATACACCTCCCCTCTCCAGGTGAGAATGAGTTTATGCATCTGCTTCTTATATTCCACTGTCCCCACATCCAAAATCTTGACCACTTTCTGCTTTCTATCGCTGGTGGGAAGTAGTGGTAATAGTATACTATTGTAGGGATACTTTTTTATTGCAGGCGCAGTCGCTAAGCTATGAAATTAGTATATTTTACTATGATGGGTTTGAGTGGCAACGCCCAAAATCGGGTGATTTTTCCTGGGGGTGTGCAAGTGATAATTTTATGCGTTTTTGTCCACAAGATTTCAGCCAATCAGGACAAAGTATGAAGCCTAAGTTTCAAGTGGATCCATGAGAAGGTGGTAAAAATGGTTAGGGTTGAGAATTTTGTTTATGTGAGCGATGGTTTTTGTGAACCCTATGTATATGTCCCTATGTATAGAGATGTACACCCAAAGCCTTGGTTGAGCCAACTAAAGAGCCTAGGGCTTAACAGGGTTTAAATAGTGTGGGGGAATTAGCATACAAGTGTCAATGAATTGATGTCAATGTTTGGGGAAGAAGAACTTCATGTTGTATTCACGCAAGAGCATATATATTAGATACAAGAATAACGTTTTTATTGTTGTACATTCTTTGTTGACGGTTTTGATTATGGAAATAGTGTTGATGATGCTGATACTCTATTACATACATGATTAAAAGTTTGCATACATGATTATGTTTATTGTCCATACATTCCTCTAAAAGTTTGAAGTCTATGTCACAACATACATACACAAATGTTTTGACAAGTTCTTGAATGGCAGCGAGGTAATTACAAAGAGTGCTTCTTTTCTTCATAAACGCCAGTAATAAGTCCATTTCATTGACCAAAAAGTTCATGTAGCCATTATCCACGTCGTAAGTATTTTGAACCTCCACCCAGTACAGATTTTGTTTGACTGTAGCATTGACAACGAGCTCATGTATGTTGTCTTGTTTTAGAACTTCTTTCAATTCGTCCTTGTATGTTGCTGTTCCTCTACACCAAGCAATGAGGTGTTGTTCTGTTGTAAAGTACATTCTGCATGCGTATGTGTATGTGTGTGGAAATTTGAATTTCCTTTTAAAAATTCAAAATCGGATTTTCCTTTTAAAAAATTGTGATTGGTCGAGAATTTTGTGTTAAAAAATCGTGATTGGTTCATGAAAAATTATATATGCATTTATTATCCATTTTGCTGCTGCTGCTACAAGGGTGGACGAGTTGGTTAAGGCGTTAGACTTAAGATCTAATGTGCAATGCATGCGTGGGTTTGAATCCCATCCTTTGCAAAAAAATCAACCTGAGAATTTTTGTTTGAAAAAAATTTATTGAGCATAATTGAAAGTAATGAAACAATTTTCACATTTACATTTATCTTTCATTTTTGAAAGTTCATCTATAGGATATTCTTTTGTCTTATTTACAATTGAATCGTAGTGAATAAAACTTGCACCGAGATATTGCTTTTGGAGACATTTTGCAAGTAATTTTCTATTTAGGAGTAATTCGCCCATATCTTTTTCTTCTTCCTTTGTGGTTTCGTCACTCATGAATTTGTCATCGGCCCTTTCAGCTTTTTCCTTTGCTGCATGATATTCTTTACAAAGCTTTCTCACTTCGCTTTCCTGTTTTGCGATGTCATTATCATTTTGTACCATTTCACATAGCTTCTCATAGTTCTCTGAATTATGAATTATATGTTGAATCATATCCACGATTGGACAATTCATTTTCCTTTGTGCCTTTCTATTGAAATACTCAATTAAAGACTCGGTGCTATTGAATAAGACTATTGATTGAGAACTTATGGTTAGAGTGAATGGATCGATTTTTGTTCTATAACTTGTTTTATAAGCATACAATGAGTGTTATAATTAAATTGTATGGTGAGCATGACGAATTTTTGCAAAGTTTTACGATGTTAAATTTTATTTGGAATATTTGAAGTCTTTTTACTTTAATTCTTCTGAAATATTGGATAAAAAAATGTGGAAAATCAATGTGAAATCGCATGTTCAAATGTTTCTCAATAATTTATTTTTTAAAAATAAATTTGATGAATATAAAATTGGAAAATATTTTGGTGGTGATTTTGAGGATTTTGTAAGCGATGTGGATGAAATTATTATTAGACATTAAAAACTATAAAAGTGGACGAAAATTACCCGGTTTTTTATCTCTCGCCATGGATATGAGTGTAATTGTACACAATACTTTGAAGTTTATTGAATATTTGACTATCCACGAGCGTGAAATTTTTGAACGAGTATGCCAAGATGAAGCTATTGCAAGAGCTGAGCGCAAAATATTGATGGATTTGATGCGTTTGCAAGACAGTTCTTGTGCTTATAACCGCATATTGATTGAGAAATATTACGATATAAAAACGGAGATAAAAGAGCAACAAAAAGCAGAAGTGGATCAAATCGTGGAAAATCTTGCCGGACCGCAGATAGAACACGTTGATCAAATTTTGAAAGATCTGGTGGGTGAATCAAAGTGAAAAAAATGGCTACGTGGTGTAAAGAACTGTCGTATCGACAAGCAGCTATTTTAGAAAGGGAAAAAGCAGCTATGGATTTATTGAAGGATAGATATAATATAGTGATGAAGATTTATGATAAGAAAAATGTTGGAAGATATTTTGAAAATATAAGTGAAGAGGATTTTGCAGATTTTAATTCTAATTTTATTAAAATATTTCGAGCGTATG
>JAODVM010069660.1:0-17386 GCA_025400095.1 Phenganax marumi | reverse complement strand
ACAACGGCATCGGCATAATTATCGGATACAACGGCATCGGCATAATTATCGGATACAACGGCATCGGCATAATTATCGGATACAACGGCATCGGCATAATTATCATATACAACGGAATCGGCATAATTATCACATACAACGGCATCGGCATAATGATCGGATACAACGGGATCGGCATAATTATCATATACAACGGCATCGGCATATGTACTACGGCATTGGCATATATTCAACGGCACCGACATAATTATCGGATACAACGGCACGACACAATTATCATATGCAACGGCTCTGGCATAATTATCGGATACAACGGCATCGGCATATTATCATGTACAACGGCATCGGCATAATTATCGGATAAAACGGCATCGGCATATGTACTAAGGCATTGGCAGATAATCATACGCAGTGGTATAAGACATATTTAGCATTTGAATAAAACTAATTATCATATACAGCGGCATCGCAAACGGCGCAATCATCACCCATAATAGTATCATAAAGCGATTAACCAGTGTTCTTTTAAAGTCTTGCAAGATTTGTAACTTCTTTTGTTCAAAAAATTCTTGTAATATGTAGTAGCAAAGTCTTGTCCTTGGACATAACAATTGTTTGGCGTCTTCCATGATTACCATTCTTCAACAAGGCTTGATCCTTCCAAATCACGATGACGTCAGACACGGGGGCGCAACCTGGCTAATTATTGTTTACAACTTTATACATTATACTTCATTATATATCGTATAATACCATGTACTAATTACATGCACCATGGTAGCATATCTAAACTGTCTATCTTTTAATGAATTCACTGAAACTTCGCCATAAAATTTGAAGTCTCAGTATAGATTATACTTAATTATATGATGTACAATACCATGTACTAATTTCATGAACCATGGTAACATATCTAAAATATCTATCTTTTAATTAATTCACCAAAACTTCGCCATAAAATTTGAAGTCTCAGTATAGATTATACTTAATTATATTATGTACAATACCATATACTAATTTCATGAACCATGGCAACATATCTAAAATATCTATCTTTTAATGATTCACGGCAAATTTGCCATAAAATTTGAAAGTCTCAGTATAATTGAAAAATTGCGCGACTGTACAATAGAGAATTCGCCGTCCCCATAACAATATCGTCCGACCATGCGCAATTTACTCAGTGAATGTGGCGAGCGCCGCACATTTATTGAAAAGGGCTAATAATTAAGATATCAAAGTTTCAATATATCAAAATCCACGTACACTTCATAAACCCAGTCATCAACAGACAAATGAAAAAGTTTCCCCACTACTTCATTCTCGTCGTGGCGCGGTCCACGTTGTCAGATCGAAAAAGTTGTTCGTGGCCCTGAATTCATACTTGGGCACCGAACAAGCACAAATCCCTAGCACTCAATCCTGGGTACCACGAGCTCACTATTGGTTCGTATCATTTCACAAATCCCAAGGTTGTATCTAGACAAAACCCCCGTGGTCGGGCTGCATCTAGACGCAATCCTGAACTTTGCAATTTTGTCACATTAACGCCAGAGTTGTACCTAAAACCAAATGCTAGTATGACCAAATACTCAAACACAAAAACAGTGTCATCAAAGGAATTTAAAACAGCTCCAAAGAGTCTGGGGCTTGGCTGGATCTTCTCTCTCCTAAATACATGCCCATGTTACGAATCACGAAATTGAAAAGGTTGGAACTGAGTTAATATCAGATCGGTATCAAAGGAAAATGTCGTGATTGGTAGTAACATGGACTTGTTACCAGTCCTTTACCAAGCGTCTCGTGTTCCCTAGCGTGAAGTTTTAAAGACGGGTTACAAGACATGTCCATATCTGAGCATTTCTAGCATGCTCACTGGACGCTGAGAACAAAAAGAAGCGAAACTGAAGCCATTGGAAGAGGCTTCTTTTGGCCTCTTTAAAAATGCCAGGACGTCAAAACCAAAGGACGAGACTCTAAATAGTATCTAAATATACCTCTCGTTTAGCTCCACCCCAGCTTGTAGGTACAACGTCATTGCGTGGTATGGAGAAGCTTGATTGCATTCATTTATGATTTATTCCAGAGTACCACTTGTTTTTGTCCATTTTGTTCTGCAGAATCTACGAAAAACAGAAATGTTCAGGATGTTGAAGTCCTATTTTCGAAGCAAACTTTGAAGTAAACAAAAGTTTGTTTGTTTGGAAAAAAAGTTTCGCCATTTACAAACAAAATTTTGTCAAAAAAGACAGAGAAGTCGACGGAATTTCGACCTTATAATTAAAACCAATTATTATCATAAAAGAACTTCGAGTGTGCACTTCATACTTGTCCATGAAGGCGAATAAAAGCACAAAATGTTTTTGAAACTTCGACGAAAATACGGAAAATATTTGTCGGAGTATTCAAAGAAACTATCTTTTTGCAAACACTGCGAAGAGAAAACAATTTAGCAAAATACCGGCAGGAAATTGACATTACCGGCAGATGCAAAATGTTCTTGAACAAACTTATGGTAAAAATGTCTCTTAAATTTCAATAATTTCTGCAAAAGTTCGTTAAATAAACGCTCTCCAAACATAGAAAAGGAATTAAGGCACTGTAGTTTTGGTTAAGGCTTGCTTAGTTGCTATAAAAACACACAAAAACTTTAAAAGCTTTGAATGTTGTTCAGTATCGCTTCGTGAAACGTTGTGTAGTTTCCGACATTATTTTGTCGCTAAACATACCAAAATTTCCACAAAAAAATACTCAAATGACAAGCATGCATACCTTAAGTGTCTTCTTACGAGTTCTTTGAGGTTTTAATTTGGCTTTAGTACGATTTTTAAGCGCTTAAACCATTTTTTAAAAGTGCGCGGTCAAAATTCTAACTTTGGCAGAAAAAATTTGCCGCCTAAAATTCATTCCCGTATTTGATTGGCTAATGCTGCTCCGCCAATGATCCTGGACTAGTTAAGGGTTATATAGGAAACAATGTGGATAACGTCATCCGACTACCCAATATGCACACAAATGTATAGGATCATCTACAAAATTCATTGACAAAATTCAAATTGCTACGAGTGGTGCTAACATAAAGTTTGCGAATTCTCTAGTATAAACGCTGACCAATGTGCAGGTGTTGCCATAGCGACAGAATTTTGTACACAAAATCAATCTTCGATGACTTCCTTCGACAAAAATTCCCAAACACGGGAGCCATTGTGGAAAAAATGGTGCAATAAAGCTGGTAAACAAGGAGTGAGTAATACTTTTTACTCCCTGAACGGAGATCAATATACTGGCGAATGGGAAAATAACAAGAAAAACGGTACGGAATATAATATTTTTAGTTTCTAATCACAATGTATCTTCATGTTGGGTGCACTCCCCCCCCCCCCCTCTCAATTGTAACTCAATTGATTAGTATTCTTTAGCATTGTTTTGAGGGATGCAAACGCTAGAGTGCAGTTTAGCAGACAGGGTGGAGTTGTGGGCTCAGCGTTCATGTAATAATCATGGTAATAATATATTTTTTGGATGGGCATAAGATGTCTGCTAAACTACACTAGCCCCAATGTAAAGCCAACGATATGAATTTCCATTCTTGATCGAAAACCAAAACTCTTCAATTGTAAACATACCCTCATGTAAAAATGTAAGTTTTTAGCAGTCAAGGTTTTTTTTGTTTAAGAAAAGGGTACACAGATTTGGAAGAATACTGGTGCTATTTACATATGATGGCGACTGGAAAGATGACCAGAAATGTGGGTTTGGTATGCTAAGTCACCCAAAGAACGATGTGTTCAGGAGAGTTTACTCTGGTGGTTGGAAGAACGACAAACGACACGTAGGTGTACTACAGTGGAACCCCGCCTTACGGCCACCCTGTTAATACGATCACCTCGATAATACGGTCACTTTTATTTGTCCCAGCAAATGAAACACTAATACATTTTATAATAAAGTTACCCCATTAATACGGCCACCCCGTTAATACGGCCATATTATTTCGTCCTGCTGGTGACCATATCAGCAGGGTTCCACTTTAATTCATAAGTTCGCACCAGTGGATTTCATGGCACCTTTTCATAGTTTAGAGGACATTGTAGAATGGATTTACCAACGTGAACGTTCAAGCTTCTCGCAACAATGTATTCAGTAATTTAAAATGAGAAAAGAGCACCATGAGAATCACCAGTGGAAACAGACCTTTAAGCCTGCTTTTCACTGGGTGGATTTTCTCTGCAGAAAATAAATCTGCCAAACTGATTGGCTAGCAATATATTTCCCTCTCAAATCGAACCAATCACTTTGCTAGATTTATTACCACATGGAAATTTCTGCCCATTGGAAAACGGGCTTTAAAGCCATATGCTATTGCACAAGCTTTGCTCAAACATGTGTATCAAATATTTCTGAGCATGGACTGCATATATTTGTCTGCTTTTAAACATCACTGCATGCCAAGGAAGTTGAACTACATTTAACAATGAAGTGAATAGCAGTATAAAGTTGCACAAGTTGAACCAGTAGCCAAAAGCTAATGGCTCTGGTACAAGATGCGGCCAAAAGAGAAACGCTTTGTGCACAGAGCTTATCAAAATATCTACAGTAACTACCATCATCATCTTCGCGGCATCACTTTGTGACACAATTTGTGCCTCCAGTCTGAAGCCTGTTTCACACTGGTCATAATTCATCAGCGATCTATTGTATTTTGTTCCGACAGACAAAAGGTTTGCACAAGAATGATCACAAACAATGGAAATCCCCGAATTTTACGACCAGTGTGAACCTGGCTTAAAGACTATGCTACACAGTTAAATTTTTCTCACAACTTGCAATGTCACTGTGACTTTGAGTGACGTTACTTTGCAAGAGTGGTCAAAGAGCAGCAGATTTTGCAGAGTGCAGGTGGTTATCGTATCTGCCAATACTACAACGCTCAACAGAAGAATTGCATGGCTAGTTGGAAGGAAATTGGATTGCATATAATATGGTCTTTTGTAGAAGATGCGATCGAGACGTTGGAAGCTGTTGCTGAAACAAGAAACTTTTGGAGCTAGCAAAGTCTTTCTTTTCATCTGACACTCAATATTTAGAGTGTACATACACACTGTGTTTCAGAAGTTGACTTTAGAATTGTTAGTCAATTGTTTTAGTGTGTGCAAACAGCCAACAAATTGAAACCACTAAGGCTTTTATCAATAAAAAGTAATAATAATACAACTCACAGGACATCAGCATCGATGAGCAACAGTTTCATTGACTTCTCTTCGAGTTTGAATGTAGCTTTAGTATATCTTGAGCTCTCTAATTGTTGCATTGCTTCTCCTAACGGATCTTTTGACGTTTGAATTCCATGACAAAGTATTATTAGGCTTCACTTATGCATTGAGTTTGCCTTCAATCTATAAAAGGGAATGCGTATGAGCTAAAAATAGTTTAAATGCTGGCTATAATGTGATAATTTTTCTTCTGGTTATTAAGTGGCGCTAATTGATAATTAATTGCGACCTAGTGTTTTTAATTGTTCTACATGCTAATTAATTTATTTTTACCGCTATGATAGTGAAACAGTTAGTGTTTGTTGAAAATCTGTTCAAACAAAAGAAATTTGTTTGCAAGTAAAAAAATACAATAAAGTCCATGCAAGACCGCCTAGTGTGGGAGTTTCACCGCTTCAGCTTTCCTAAAATTTTTCTTAAAATTCATCCAAAAAGTTTATAAAGCAGAAAACTGCTCTAGGTGAGGTTGAAATCTGAAAATGATAGTCTAAACCATGAAAATACGGAGAGTTTTAGTCACATAAAAGTATTTCTGGCTCCCAATTGACTTTTCAAAACAATTCCGGCGAGACTTTCAGGCGACAATGTGTCACGCCGCTTTCATAACGCCTCAAGAAGTTTTGAAACTCTTCCGAATTCAACCAAAAGTTCTTTGAAAATACCTTGGAAGTGTTTAGGCTTTGGTTAGTTACAAATTTGAGCAAAAAAATGAAATGCTAAAGCCAAAAGTGAAAAATTTTGGAGCTTAATTGGTCGAGGTACAACCGAAAGCTTTTAGCTTTTGTCGAAATTTTGCTTAACAAATAGCCAGACGTATCTTGAAAAGCTTCAGGGGTTAGTACAAACAAGAGTTCTATGCGACAGTTAACAAAACTAAAGCCCAAACAGAGAATTTTGGTCCGAAAACAAACTCCGGCCGAAAAATTTTCGAATTCGTCGAGATTTTGTTCAAAATACAGCCCAAAATAGTTTAGAACAGTCAAATATCGTTTGAGTTCACCGCTTGGAGTCGAAATTCGTGTTATAGGCGAGAAAAGCTGAGCTGTCACTCGAGCACGAGGGCGAGTTCAACCCCGAGAATTCCTCTGAAAACCTGAACGAAACGACAAGAAAGTACAATAATCTGCGTAAATATACTTGCCTTTGTCCTCTGAAGCCTCTGTCGGGTCGATAGTACCGTTCTGTGTGGCTCAAAGGCATTTAACTTTCAGGCGCCAGGCCGAAGTCCTTTTGGGGTGAGGACCATTTTGAAAATGCCCCGAGAAGAAAGCCGAAGGAGCATCGTGTTATGACGTTTTTGTGTTTTGCTCTCTGATTGGTCAAATCTATTAGAGTCGCAAATCTACTCAATCAGAGCGCAGTTGGAAGTTTTTTTTGGGAGAATACGAATCTGTTGAGGGGAAAAACTCGTTTAAAATATACTGTCCGTATTTGATCAAGAAGCAAAATCTTGCAAACTAATTACCTGCTTCACGATCTATCAAAGGTATGTTGTTCCCATGGTTGTTCCACGTCTCTGGCGCTACGAGCCTAAAAAAGTTGTTGATAGCCTTGGAGCAGATGATACGTTTATTGCAGGTTTCGCTGCCTAAATCATGGAATGCCAACTCAAGAAGCTATATTCAGTTTGCTTGGAAACTACCCGGGGAAATATATGGTATTCATGGCTTCGATGGACTGCAGTGTGCGGCCATCTGTGGTCCGGCTATGAGATAAATACAACTGTTTGTGGGAAATTGTGAATTTAGTAGAATTGAATTGGTGTATGCTATTTCTTTTTTGTGTGATGTAATCCACAAATGTTGAAATTTTTTTGTATAGGCGTAATTTGATTATTCACTCATTTAACATTAGATCTTAAATAAGAACTAGTTGCTGCAATTTTGGTTTTGCAAGTAAAAGCAAAACAGTTTGGGTGAAAATGTGTAAAGATCCCTTTGCAATTATGGGCTATTTCTGTACAACAGCAATATGAACATGAAGTTGCAAACCAGCTTTTCAAGTGCATAACACTCAGGGAGTATCCAAGGTTACAATGTTAAAGACGCGAGCAGTGCACCTGTCGAACAGAATCCGCGCTTTTCATTGGTTGCCAAACTATCTGCTTAAATCAAGCAAGAGTAGAATACAAACAAAACGTTCACTCGCAAGTATCATGTCTAACGACGACCTTCGAGAAGAAGGACCAAGACGTCGGTATAAAGTACCATGGGCCCTCAATGTTCCCAAGTACGACCCACCATTACCTTACCGATCCAAAAGGTATCTTGCTAGCAAGAAAAAAACTGACCCTTGGTGGATTGTCGCCCTCGAGGTATACATGCATGAAAACGACGCAGCTTTGATCCATGCTTAGAAAGTTCCTTCAACGGTTCACGGGTACAATAGCTCTTTTGCACATATTTGCCATTTTAGACTCGACGTAAATTTTTAACTGCTGAATATTGGTTTGTTTGCAAATGCAGATAAGCGCTCGCAATTACATTATGCCGTAAACTACTTTCAAAATGTACCTGCTTGCCAGAATATCGTTTAGGCTAAACACAACACAAGAATATTGTTACTAAGCTATTTCTGGGGACTAACTCTGCTTTATGGGAGAACCTAGCAACTTTCTCAGGATCTTTTAATACTGATGGTATAGCATTAGACAAAGCATTAACCTTATACGTACTGATACCCTGAACTAAATGAATAGAAAGTTTATGACTAAGGAAGTTTATGATAACAAAGTCTGTGTTTTGTAATACAATGAACAAAACTGACATTTTTAAATTAGTTTTGCATTTTTTAGCGTTTAGAGACAATTTAACCAACAAACGAGCAGTTTTACCAACTCGAAATTTTTCAGGTGTTTGTCGTGGCATCAGTGATACTATTTTTCGTCTACATGTACTACTACATTGATGATCTACATTTTCATGTCACGCATGCGTACGCGAAAATTGGTAGCACCACCGCGCAATATCACGTCGCTCATAAATATTTACGAGGTAAGTTCCCCTCTTAGAATGCGCAACAAATTTCAAACCTTCCGTACTATGAATACCATACAAACTCATTGGAGATATGATTTGGAGAGTTGACCGTAGTTTGTGTTTTACCTACTTGTTCATGTTTATGTAAACTTGCTTGCGCGCGGAAAAAACATGGTTAAACGTTTGCTTCGAAGACTTCTTCAAAGTCTTATTAATTCCAATGTAATATCACGTAATCCTTTGTTTTATGAGGACCGATTAATGACGAATTTACCTCATATTAATTATACATTATACGATTAACGTCTAATCGTACCACGGGATGATTAGTTACTAATCGTACCTCATCTTTTATGCACGCTCTCGGTAACAGTACTATTACAAAGTGATAGCATGTATTACGGTCGATTAGTGATAAAATCTCCCTTAAGACTCGGGAGATTTAGTAAAATTTCCTCGACGCTGCGAGCCTACCTCCCTCGCCTTTCAAGCACATTTCTTTCACTAATCGACCTGAATGCCATGCTATTACTTATAAAACTTATACGACTCTACAAAAACGCACCTGTTCGTTGCATTAAATGGTATCATCGTAATCACTGTTGCTTTGTTTTTGGATATCCTTGAAACGAGTTCTCTGGAGAAAGAATACAACAGCAAGATGAAATAACCGAGAGTAGATCTTCTCTTCATAATAATCTATACTTTTAGTTACTCTTTAATTGACTGCAATCCACCATCACTAGCTATATATATATATAGACCACGCTTGAAATATATCTTAAATTTTGGCGACAGGTAATGGCATTGATCAAGATCACAATAAGGCCATGTATTGGTTCAGGTAAAATGCAACATAAAACAGGATACATCAGCACGATCAGCTCGATTATTTTGAGAGAGAACTGTAAGTATTCTGTACTAATAGGATAAACTTCATTTCAGACAAGCAGCAGATAATGGTCATCCTGGTGGAGCATATGACTTAGTAGCAGCTCATTTTCAGGGTTTTAAAACTGATCTACAGGAGGAGTAAGAAGACTTTTACTGTTGCTCAGCTGTTTTACATTGTAGCAGTCTATATCTGACTGTTTACACTTTCAGTGAAATTGAAGGGATGTTGAGAACGGCAGCGAATGGAGGACATGACGAAGCTCAGAGAGCTTTAACAGAAATGTATCCTGAAAGTTACTAATCTGCACCCGATGAACTTTCAATGAGCTATCTTAGCTATACCCCTTTTACAAGCACCTAGTAATAATAATTTATTGATCCATCCTAGGTATAAAACTACAATGGATTTACAAAGTTAACTAGAGTATGTGTGTAAAACTAAACTATAGGAAGGTTAAATACAAACTAATTTAAAATTACTTATTATGTTCATATGTTAAAATGTTCTGTATACACTAGCAAAGGATTATAAAAGCCGTTTAGTTCTAGGAATAAACGAACGTTCGTGCCTTTTGGTTCGAGAGAAAATGTGCAACAGAGATTTGGAAGGGTCTAAGATTATAAGTTTTCTTTGCAGTCTCTGGTACATATTTCCTGCAGGGGTGCGTTTCCTCATCTATAATTTTCTTATACTCGCGATTGGCAAGAATATCCCGACGTTGCTCTAAGGTTTGGAGTGAATCTGGAGGGATCCCAAGTATTTTCATGGCGCAAGTCTGGATGTTCTCCAGTTCGTCTGCCAGGTATTGTGATAGGCCACCCCAAACGGGGGACGCGTACTCAATAACTGGTCTGATTTTAGTTACATAGCACATTTAACCTACATCGATCGGTAGATTAGCTCGGCGACATTCCCGGAGGTAGAACAGGCACTTGTTGGCTGTCCTTGTGATTTCTTTGACATGCTTATTCCATTTTAGGGAATTATTACACCAAAGGCCTAGCAGCTTGAACGAGTTAACTCTTTCAATTGTAGCGCCACCAATCACGAGTGGGGGTGGTTCAAGGATTGCCTTTCTGAAGCAAATCCACATATCTTTGGTCTTTTTGACGTTAATTTCCATATTATTTCGAATTGCCCAATCATTCATTGTATCAACCACCATTTGCATGTTACTAGCAGAGCCATATGAGATCGCCTCATCCTGAGTACAGTCATCAGCATATTTATGCGTATTAATATGTAAATCCTTAGGGATGCAGTCCTCAAGATCATTAATATAGACATTGAATAATGTTGGCGATATAACAGAACCTTGAGGGACTCCAACAGGGCAAGGCTTTGTGGATGATAGTGTGTCACCTATTTTGACTTGTTGGCTCCTCTCCTCCAGAAAACTCCGTATCCATAACCAGAAGCATTTCGACTCATTCATTTCAGCAAGTTTCTTTAAAAGCAGACCATGATCCACGAGGTCGAACGTTTTGCGAAAGTCAATAAATAAGGCGTGGATACCCATTCTTCCTTCGCATGAGTTATCGGTTTTGTTGAACCAATTTTGAGTAATACTCGCCAGTGCAGATACCGTCGACCTACCCTGCGTAATGCATGTTGATTATCTTTGATCTTAAGGTCACCCTTATTTAGTTTGAGTTGGACGGCTTCCAGAACTTTTGCCAATTGCGGTAAAACTGAGATTTGGCGGAAGTCATCGTTTATGTCACTAGGTGGGTGCACTTTAAGCACCAGTAATGAGCCTGCTTCATTTGGAGATGGACAAAGTCCACGTGGTGCATTCAGGTTCTCGATTACTTGATAACATTGACCAGAGATAAAAGAATCATCTAGACTCAACAGCAATATCTTTGAGGTGTCACTAATAGCAATAGTGTACAAATCTGGCAATACCGTTAGACCTTCGGGTTTCCAAGGTAAATGGATGCCATTAATTTTGACTCTTCCAATAAGCTTGTTAGCAACGCAAGAACGTACATTTGTAATGAACCGTATGTAGGAATTACCTTTGTCACAGACATACGCTTGCTCGTTCTTGCCCACAACAACCTTCATTACGTCAATTCCTGCAGGGTATCTGAAGGAAGCCTTGGGGCAAAGAATGGCCTGTTCATGAGCAGGACCTATATAAAAACCGTTTGCAAACTACATCAAGTAGTTTCCATTACTCTAGCTAGTACTTGTCATTGATTACCAAATGGTTCATTGTAATTTATCAGCAACTCAAGTCTGTCGCCTAAATTTTACTCACAAATATAATATTATCCTGTAATTGACTACCAAATTGTAATATTGTTAAAGTTGAACTGTTAGCGCCCCATTACTTTACCTGGTTCGTCCCATCTTCCCAATGCAATACACTTCGTGGGCACATGACGATTTCCCATGCCAACAAAGTTGTATTCTGCATCTGCAGAAAAAAAATGGTGAAATTAGCCAACATACTCGTAGAAAAATACTGTGTAAAACAGAGTGCACAGTAGAAATAGTATGCAGTTCAATATTAGCTTTACAACATTCCCATTCCCACTAATGTACCAATTCTGCAAAACTTACCAGTCCATAAAAAATCCCCGTTGCCATTACAGGTGACATACAGAGGTCTACCAATTATTGTATGAGTCTTCGCTTCTCGTTCTGCTGGCTTGTATTGCTCAGGAATCAAAGTTGCAATGATACTTTTTGTTTCTTTTACTACTTCTTCCATTTCTTTACATACTGATTTATAGCCAGTTTCATCACTATGTGCATCCCTGAAGGAGAATACGGCAGCAGGTGCTGCTTTCTTCATTATTGCCGCTTCATCAGTATTGGAAGCCCAAATTGCAGTCATGAGACCAACATAGAATGTCCCTGACATGTCTGTCAGTCTAAAATGACATAATGATGAAATGCAGTTTTTGGCAAAGTGCAAAAGTCCAAAGCCATATTGAATGTACGAGGGATTTTTTATATTCCTTGGTACGACTTTATTCAACTCCATGTGTGCCTTCCGCTGTGAAGGTGCCTGATCAGAAGAAACGTGGATTATCTTACCACTTCCACGGGAAGATTCATTAAATATGTACTCATTCTGCATGCATCGTTTACAAGGCTTATCCAGTGAAGTCAATGTACAGGTTGCTGCATTATTTGAACGGATGCAATTGGTACAAGACTGCAAACACTTAAGTAAACCTTCCAGTTCAGTTTTTACGCTACATGAGTCACCTTCAGCTGATCCAAATTATGTGAAAACATTAACGTTAGTTGTGCCAGAACAATTCATCATATCGAATTCCTTCACTTCACTGATCCAGGTACAATTGTCTTTTATATACTATTGTAAACCTGCATTTCCAGCTTTATACAAATCTTCCATTTTATTAAGTTTTATTGGAGGAAGTATGCCATCACAAATTGTTTCCCCGTTCTCTAGTCTAGGAAATGTTCCGACATTTAAAGGCATTCCATCGTAATGGACACAAGTAAAAAATCTCTTGATCCCATTTCCCACATAGCTTGGTGTACCATCAAGCGTGTCCAGAATAGTGAGCAGCAACATCAGATTGTTTAAGTGAGGGCCATTCTTGTATATCGGTGGACATTTCTTTAGGTCTAAGGTGCTCACAGATGGGCCAGGAAAGCAGTATTGATGTGATGGTGCCACAACACAAGGTTGGTTTTTGTAACCATATCTCTTTTTTCCAAGGAAAAACGGTACCCTCTTCTTGTTCCAACAGAAAAGAGGGATTCGCAAAAGCTGTACAAAGTTGCCATGAAGTCCAATCTAGCACAGGATATGGCTGCTGAAGTTGTTCAGCTATGAATGCATCTACAGATTGATACAGTACATGCTGCTTTGACAATATTCCTGCATCAATAGCAAGTTGAAGCCAGTGGGCTAAATAGTTTCCTCCTTCAATAGCTTTTTATTAAGGGGCACTTGTCTATCAAATATTCATTGCTCTGAGAGTCATGATTTATCTCCTGTCAGTGGTTCAAAAAAAGGAACAATGCAGTAGTCATAGGCAAAGTAAATTTCATGAAAGACACATATTGTAATTAAAGCTGAAATGATGTCCCACAATAAACTAGAAAAGGATCACTGTCTCTGTCAAGACAAAGCTATTAGACTACCAATAGTGAGAAAGTGTTGAGAAATTCACATTCTAGTTGCACGATATATCTTCAAGGTATAATAAAAGCAATTTCCATTTTATGAATTGAAAATTGACAAGTGCCCCTTAAAAAATGTCACGGGTCAGGATGGCATTCCTGACCCGTTCTGTTGATAACAATGTGGTTGGATTAAAGAGATCTTCTGGAAGTGGTGCTTTATCCTCTATTTGTTGGATAGTTATGAAATGATTGCAGGCCCATGCCTTCAATCTCTTAAGGCATGCTGCCGAGGAGTTTGTAGAATTTTGAGTGGCTATATGCTGTTTCAACACAGTATGCTGGTTCATGTTTCCCAAGCATTTTACGCATCCACAGATAGGACATATAATCTGGAACGGATTTAGCAAATATCTTTTGTTCCCAAGAGCCAAATGCACTCCAGCTTGTAGCTTATCATATTCAAAAAGAAACCTTGAATCTTCCTCCATTAATGTATCACATTTAGCTGTCCACTTAACATCCATGTAGCCCTTTTTTCCTTTGCCTTCATCATTATGAGTAGTATGTATTGTGGGGGTGCTGCCCCAAAGGCGCTTAACTCCAATTTGCCTAATACAAATCTCTATTAAACGCCCCCTCCAAAGGGGGCCATTATTGGAGGTGTTTTTAAAATTCGGTCTTCGACCACCCCCTAAGAAAACGACTCCTACGTAAAAGTAGCTTATACTAATTAAGCTCATTAAAGTTCAAAAACTGGGGGGTGGGTCAAACCAATTTTTTCCTAAAAATGAACGTTTTTTATACTGACAGGAGGTCAGCAAAAAATTTTTTCAAAATTTTTTTCAGCAAAAATTTTTTCAGCTAAAATTTTTATAGATTTTTTTTTCAACGAAAATTTTTCCCGACTTAAAAATTGAGAATTTTTTTTTAAAAAATCCCAACAGAAAAGTATCATATTAATAAATAAATGAGCTGTTTAAAAATTGAGAAGAACTTTTGTTTTACTTATTAAATAAATGAACAAAGTAAAAATGAAAAGCATTTATTTTGTTTTTCTAATAAAAAAATGAGGACCTTTCAATGATCCCCACTTAAGACTATGATTAAGTGGGGATCATGAGGTCCAACGATCAAAACAATAAAAATTCTTTTAGGGAGGAAGAAGTAACTTATAAACCTTTTTATAAACACGATGGAAGTGTGGTATATCTTGTAGATCATAAAAATGATCCAAATTATGCAGTTGGGTTTAAACCACGAAAAAAGAAGAAAATACTAACAGAGGAAGACAAACGTAACGCTATTTTGAAGAGATTTAAAAGAGAGTTTAACGATAAATTATGGGAAGCTAAAGTAGCTAGAGCTAAACAAGAGGGTGTGGAAACTAGTACTATTTTTGAAGAGATATATAGGAAATATCCAAACTATCATATATATGATAAAAGTAAATCACCAGAACAAGAAAAGATAGAACAAATAAGAGAAAAGATTAGTAAAGAGGGTGATAGAATTTCGCTTAGGATTGAGAAAAGGTATAGAGAGGCGCCTAAATATAAAATGCGGGGTTATATTAAAAATACAGAAGCAGATTTTAGTGCGGGGTCTAAACTTAACATCCCCGATTTTGAGATTTGGAGAAATAGAGTGAGCACGAAGATCGAGAAGTTAAAACAATTACTTGAGAGACAAGAAAAAAATAGAAAACAATTAAGTTTGAGGTGATTAAAGGAGAAAATGAGTGTTAAAGTTAAACTGATTAATAAAATGCTACAATAGAGCAAAAATGAAGACACTTTAGACCTAAAGAGACTTTTAGAAAATGACTTGTGTTATCAAGCAAGTTTTAAAAATGAGGAGAAAAACACTCTCATTGATAGAGAAGAGTCTAGGAGAATCATGAGAGAATACCCAGACACATGGTTTAAAGAAGAGTCTCGTATTTATTGGTGTCATATATGTCTGTGTACAGAGTTTTTTTATAAACAAAATGTAAGAGCTTGTAAAAATTGTTTTTATGCACATAAGGATCCAGATTTTAGTTTTAGTTACAATGACTTTATGCACACCATAATGGAAAGTAAACAAGATAATAGTCGGAGTATTTACAGGAGAAAAATTATTGCATTTTTAGACCTAGCTAAACAGTATAGTTTTAGAGAACCAATTTGTATCAATAATATTAAATACATAAACAAGTATATGGAAGAAAACAATTTTTGGAATAAGACGCCATCTGAGATTTTTCAGGATCCAAACATAGAGAAAATGTGTAGTATGTTAAACTTCATACATAGCAGACTAATTCTTAAGAAAAAACACTTTATTGACAGCAATGTTGTTAATATTTACGGTAGGAAATTCAAAGACGATCTAGATGATAAAATTGATGATATAAGGCGTGAGACATATCAATTTTAATGAACAAGATGAGTTTAAAATATTTAAATTAGACTATTTGCTTTACCGACTACTAAATATTTTTAAGTTTCTTGCACCTTTTAGTTTATTTCCTATTTTAAAATTTCCATCAGACGAGTTTATTGATAAAGAAATAAATTGTAAAATATTTATAAGTAAAGAATGGAAGAAGCAAGCAGATATAAAGTTCCAAAACTTACGTAGAGAAACAAATAAAATCATCGGTAGACTGCGAGCAGCAGGACACTCTCTCGACACTTCAATTATGAATTATATTACAAGAAGAAGTTCAGACCAAAAACAACAAGACAATGAGTATGAGAAAGAACTAAAACGTAAGAAGAAACTCTTACAGGATCCTAAAATTGAAAAAAAGACAATTAAGAATAATATTATAGAACTAATAGCATTTAATATAAATAGTGGTTCTTTAAGACAAGCAAGGGTATTTTATGATGAGATAACAAGTGAAATCCCACAAACTAAACTTTGTGACAGACCTTTTGATGAGTCTGATTGTATATTTAAATTTGAAAACGATAATATTATATTATGTGAAAATAAATAATTTTTGGAGAAAATTGGTAAACAGAAAGAATAAGTTTCTATTAAATAAATGGAACCAACAATAAGTGAAGAGCTCTTAAGACTATCAGATGCAAAAGAAATTAAGTATACTCAAGCCTACATTAAAAAAGCATCTGATAAAATGCTTGAAAAAATATACGCAGACTATCAGCGCATTCAACTGATTGAGACAAATGAAATGTTGACAGACACAGTTATTGGAAAGTTCTCCGAGCTTATGCATCATCTTGAACTTGTTGACAGCTCTACTAAGTTGGACAAAGAACTTTCAGAGAATAAACCATTTAGACATGATGTAAGACTTATTCTAGAATACGTGACACCTTATATTCCTTTAGTTGGCGTTTTAACTGGATGAATCATCGTTGGAAAACATGTCGTTAGTAAAAAAACTGAGCAGAAAACTAATAAGATAATAGATAAAGAGGAATGTCAAGAATCACAAAGGAAAATCAGGACAATTAGACCTCATTAAGAAATTTTCAAAAAAAGAGAAGATTTTAAAAATTACTGCTAATAATAAGGACCCATTTAATATGATTATAGTCGGTTTTACTTGTTGTGGAAAAACTCATTTTTTACTTAATCCTATTGAAAAAGAGTACTCAAGACACTTTGATTATATTTTCCTCATTTGTCCTACTTATGAATGGAATGATACTTATCATATTTGGAAATTCATAAACAATGAGAACTTTGTGGCTATAAATTGCGATCAAGACAATGTAGAGTCTTCTTTAAAAGCAGTTGTAGAATTTTCAACGGTAACAAACTCACTTATTATTTTAGATGATTGTGCCTCAAGCAGGTTTGTAAAAAACAGAACTTCTGAACTTGTAAAGGCGGTTTTCCACTAGGCGGAATTTTTCGAGCGACTCGAAATTTTTCTAGCGATTACTTTCGAACGAAAACCATTGCCAATTTCCATGCAAAAAGCGCGCGAAAATTCAAACATGCAGAGGCGAAAAAAAAAACATGGCTGCTGTGAACAAGCGATATATTTTAAAAGTGCTATTGTTGGTGTGCTTGAGATTACGCATTAGAAAACGAGCAGAGAAATACAAAAAAAGGTTCTGGATTAGAAAAATTTACCAGGAAAGATGTGAGAAAGGCGAGTA
>JAODVM010069549.1:0-17392 GCA_025400095.1 Phenganax marumi | reverse complement strand
AAAAATTCGTACTCAGATTTGGGCCTGCTACGACTTCGTCGCGTCAGCACGAAATGGCGTAAGCGTGCATCGAGTGCCTCGTGCAAAAATGACGAATTTCGTACTCGTACTCGTACTCTTTGCTAAAACCATGGCTAAAACTCTCTAGAGTCACGAACGTTCAAAACATCCGAAAGAAAGCATTCTAAAACTAACTATTAGCAAAGCAATTATTAGTGGACAACATGAATGTTCTCTATGAGATATACTGCTACGAAGATAGAATATTTTGGCCTTTGAGAGATATCGTGACTCTTCGTATACGATAGTTACGACCGTATGGAAACCAACTGCGCTATCCATTGGATGGTGAATTTTTCAACGTTCATAAAATTGCCCTAAAAACGTCGAAACTTCCACTTTGGTCAGCGATATGAATGATGGAGACTTCAATCTATCGATACAACTCGTAGTTTTATGTTACAACGATCAATGGGAAATTTTACGAAGGCTACAAAAAAATCACTATCTAGTCCATCTTTCGAACAACCGGTCCCAGGCTTTAGTACGGTTCAGGCGTTGAAATTATAAAAAAGGGTCAGTTTCTAAAGGCCTATTTCATACACCCTGCAGAGGGCCGTGGCAACAGCAGAGGCTGGGGGGGGGGAATGTGCCCCTCATTTTCTCAAAACGTTCTTACTTTACTCTAAAATGTAGAGTTTTTCGAAAATACTCCCAAACCCCCCTAAAAAGGACTTTGTCGCCGGTACTTTGCCACCACCCCCCAGGTGAAAAATCGTTCCTACGGTCCTGCTGTATAGCTATTAAACGAAACCTAATGTCGACCCCGAAAACTCGATCCCCGGTAATCAAACAATTTTTCGTTCACCTTGGGAGTTCGAGTCAGCAGGGTTCTACTATATCGAAATGTAATGGATCCTTCCAATGTCAATGATACGTTTGATAAAAGCATGATGCTTATTGTACACGTAATAAAATAACAACTACACTCTAGAGAACCGTTGGCGATTATGATGATACTACAAGACAATAGCGCGGCAAGATGGAACTTAGCAATAAATAGCCCCTCAGGCTCAGGAGGTTTGTGAAACGCCCTCGGGCCTCCCACGCCTTGTGGGCATGTTACGCATGTACAATCATTACATTCCATCGTAAATTTTCCCTGTCAAGAGTCAACTTTTTCCCCATCAAGCAGATCCCTTCACCCAATAGTTCCTTTACTTTCTTTCTCCTTCAGTTGTTCTTGTAGTTTTTCAAGGGTACTTTGGAAACGTTGCTAAGGAGAACAAAAAGATCTATTATTAACTGATACCAATAAAAACAACACCACATATAGTACATAAAGATCACAGAAATAAAAAGAGCAAAATAAACACAACCTGTTACATAAACTATTTCTAGACCATGGGGAGTTCAAAACCATTACGCTATGAGTTCAGTTGATGCTGTCGAAAGTAACTAGAATAGTAAAGCAATGTTTTCTGACATTAAAGGCCCTGCAACCCAGGCTGAGATTCGCTTAACAAGGGAGATGAAACAAAATTTACGAAGGTAGTTTATATTATGCACTCAGCTAGTTTGCCGACGTACCGGCCGCTCTATTACCAAATCTACGGGGAGTTACGAAAATTACGAGTTTTTCAGAGGTGTTTTATTAGGAATCTGGAGCTGTCAAGCCTGTCCTGCCGGAGGCATAAGGTCGTGCGCGCTCTCCAGGCCTTAAAGGCAACAAGTATCATAAGGATGACCAATCTCATACCCAAAGTCACAAATTTTCACCATATTTCCACTGGGCAGGTATTAGAGGCCGGCCTACAATGGTTCAGGGCGCGAAACTACAGTTGGCTTCCGACAGCTGCTCGCGACAACGAAGTTTCATTGCTCTTTTGTACACATAGCCTACAAACAGGCTCTTACCAGGCTCTTACTATTGACTCTGTCGGTCCACGGTATAAACAAGTAGAGCAAAATATAAAATCAGTTTTTGTACATCCTCGAGCCCAAGCCTGCTTAGTTACGGTGACAATGGAAACGACGCTGAGTGGAAAATATAGAATACGATAATAATTGTAAAAACCTTGAGAAATGGATTATCTGCGTTTTCTATGCGACTCTTTTGTGCTTCGATCTTTTGCCTGAGATCTTCACAATGATCTCGAGCTTCATTGGCCACAGGTCGAGGTGGCTTGTCTAAATAACAAATAAGAATAACAGAAAAAAACGCGAAAAGCATCAAAACTGCTCCAAACTGCGAGGGACTAAATGAGATTAACTGCGGAATAAAGTATGCAACTCAAAAGATTAACACTTGGCTGTTCGAGTGCTAAATGTAGGCTACAGTGGTTGAATCATTCCCCGTACGCAGTAGCGTCGAGAGGGGGGGGGGGGTAAGCCATGGGGTAAGCGGGGTAATTACACCGGGGCCCAGACTCATTTACTGTGTTCAGCGCACAAAAATGACTGGCGTATTGTAAAAGGCCGTAATATTGTACTAAATGCAAGTCAAACTGTTATCCGCAGGTTTTGGGTTTTACTTTTTTACATTTGTTGACTGTTGTTGAGAACTTAGAAGACAATTACCATACGAGCTACAGCGCTTCTACAAACCACACCTCTAAAATATTGATGTGCTGTAATAACTAATAAGTTAGTTTATGTCACATGCTCACAATCAGTCAGTGCATTACTTGCTCTTCTTTTTCACCTTCACTGCATGAATTTTATGGTCTTATTTTACATTTGTTAATTATAATGCTTCTGTGATGGCTCGCGTTCAGTTAGTTTCCTTTAAGATAACGCCACATCAAGTACAGCTTAAAATGCGAAACGGGCCCCGACCGAAAGCCCGCTCTGCCTCTCGATGGCCTTGCCCATACGGCAGAAAATGTCGTCAGCAAACTACACTACGGTACATTTGCAATTCACTACATTAAACCAAACTGCATTGCCATTATCCAACCATACATGGCTTGCAATCTCATGTAAAAGAATTGAAAAGTTGACTAAAACTTAAGGTTCTAGCTAGATTTAAAAAAACCCAACTCATTTCTGTGTGGGGCTTCGGTGGCGCAATCGCTAGGACTTGCGCCTTTCACCACTGAGGTTGCGGGTTCGATTCTCAGCTCGGACTTAACTTTCTCATGTGAAAAGAGTCTGTCAACAACTCTGCCGAAAGTCGTAGGTTTTCCCCGGGTACTCCGGTTTCCTCCTACAGGGAAAGTTGACAGGGTGGGCTATAGGATAAACAGATCAGGAAAGTAAAAATTGATTGTTGTAAAAATAGCCAGTCTAAGGTAATATATATTCATATACATAATTAGAAAAGCATTGTAAATAGTTACGCAATTCAGCCTACGCTGCAGAGTAACTATATGTAAACCATCTATCTATCTATCTTCTAATCAATTGGAATTATTTAAGAAATTATTGGAATTATTTAAGAATTATTTAAGAATTATTACTAACAAACGTAACAAGCATAATCATGTGGTGCACAATCATGCAAAAACATCTCTTACCAACAACTCGAGATTTTTGTTTTTCTTGAAAGAGTGAACTGTTCTGAGTGTCTTTAACCGTAGAAACAATTTGACTTGATGATGATGTCTCCTTCTGAATATTTTCAACATCCAAATCATCTTCCTCGTCGCTCATTGGTTCTTGTAAAAATGCCAAATGATCTATTTCGTTTCCATTGTGAGGCAACAGTGACGATACCAAACTAATAAAAACATCACGACAAAACGTAGGTATAAACAGTTAACAGAATATTTTCATACGCATATTTTACCCCCTCCATGATGTGTTATTGGTGGCTTAAAGTTTAACGATTTAGTATGCTACAGTTCTAACACACCTTGTGCCAATCAACTACAACTGACTTTTCAAGTAGTGTTAACCATTACCGTTATGCAGTTAAATTGTATTTATCTAGTCTGTCGAAAATACCATCTTTGCGCACACAATGAAAGTTATATGGCGGCGCAACAACCTAGCCTTGCTCATCGACATGAACCAAGGTAGAAGCAGCGCATGAAGAAATATGTAGGGCTGGTTTTCATAAGTCGCAATTCATCGTATTTTATCGACGACGCCTATTGTCTGTGATCATTGATGCGTAAAGTCCTTTGTCTGTTGGAATATAAATTCTAATTTATTGGTCGATAATGGATCGAGAATCGTCGCCGATGAATTAAAATATACGAAAACCAGGCTTTAAATGCAACCAACGGTATGGTTAAAGACTTTTAGGTGCGCAAAGGACGATGGTGGCAATGGCATTGCACTTTTTTTCTTATCGCAGTGCGGAATTACCTTGAATGTTCTTCAATCTTCTCTTCATCTGCTAAAACTTCGAATGCTATATTTGGTTAAGACGTAGTGCAAGAAAGTTAGACGTAAGTGAAGCAGCCAGCATCAAATTTGAACAGCTGTTTAGCATGTTTTAGTTTACACATCTCATTTATTTCCAACCTCTGATATTCGATCAAGACAAAATTTGCAAAAACATCGCTTCAGTTCAAATTTGTATTTTATAAATAATCTGAAATTAACAGTCCTCTAGTTCGTGTTTGAAAGATTGTGCAAAATTGCATCACTTTCCTGAAATAAAACACTATAAATTAAAAACAACAAAGCGAAAAAGGATACTGACATTTTCTGCTTGCACATCGGCTCTTAATAATCTCTTCAATTCTTTTTCAACCTCTGGACATTCTTGGTGCTACAAGACACCACATAGGCTCGTTCATTAAAACGTCCTGATGCCTTGGCCCTTGGTGAGCCAAAACTTGAGTTATACTTACTTTTTTTCTTGCTGTTTTTCGAAACCTTCGTTTTCGAACATTTTTGAGAGGAGGCGTAACTAAAATCATGGTGAAATATAAAACATGAAGAACTCTAAACCCCTGCTTATATAACAATACAGAGGTTAAGAGAATATCAGCGAGAATATATTATTGACTGTTTGGAGGTGGATGAACGACGGGTGCATGAGTAAACAGCGATCAAAAACACGGTTACTTCAACTCAGGTTGAAAAAGTGCTTCCAAAAACTTACCACCGTGGTGAAAAACAAACTTTTTCTCTTTCTTGTGTGGAGTTTGTTCTGAGGTCTCCTCAACATCCACATTTGGGTCATCACTTTCGTCAGTACACACCAATATCTGAATTGTTTGAAATAGAACTTGATCAATAAACAACCATGGTAAATAGACTTTGATACCATTCACTTGACACCATTTACTGTGTAGCATACACAGCAAAAAAGATAAACTTAATTGTATTAAGAAGAGACGATAAGTTCCAATTGTTTCAAACTTTAGACTGCAAACAGAAGTTTGGGCAATTTTCGGACGTTGAGGGAGCAGGTATGGACGTTGAACTGAGATTGAGGTTCAAAAGGCAAAGGTCGAAACTCAGACGGTCAAGGAGATGATGAAGGCAAGGCTTGACAAATCAAGGCTGGTGCCGATGTATTATGCTATTTAGTATTTAGACTCAATATTTTGCTGGCAAATTATCATGCTGCTTGATAAACTATTCTTTCTACTTTGTATTTTCTCTGTGCCAATATATTTTCACGCATTTTACAGATGCATAACTCCTGTACTTTTGAACATTGCTGATATAGCGACTGTTCGCTTCCAGTATCGACTGATATGCATTGTCTACATGTTGCTACATAGTGACGCAAATTCTCCGGCAGAATTCTTGAACATATATGTTCAGACTTGTAATTCCCGTAAAAATACATCCGCAAACTGCTAGAAATTACATTTGCAAAGTAGAGACAACAGTATATCAGCAAACTGCAATAGAGTCAAGGCAATGGAGAATATACGAGCCAAGTGGAGAAAAAAAGCTCACAAATTGCATAAAATTAATGAAAACATATCCGAAAAGTGCGCGAAAAATATATTTTCCACAAAACAGAGAGAACAAGAAGGGCCAACTAATTGCTAAAAAACACCATACAGGGGAAATACAAGAAAATATACTGGGGCCGGTTGTTCAAAGGCGGGTTAGCGTTAACTTTGGTTTAAAACTTAAGCAACTGCTCTTATTTGCGTATATCTGTGCGGTTGTTTGAATTAAAACTTTTCAAATCGAGACTTCGGTTGATCCAGATAAAATTTGAAGCAAAACAATGTCAATGTTTATGAACACTTTGCGTCAAATTATGTTAACCCTGGATTAAGCTAACCAGCCTTGGAACAACTGGTTCCTGGTGAAGATAACATGAAATCGTAGCGTTAGGTGAATTGCATACATATCGCCGCCACTGGAAAATCGTTGATGTTTCAAACCTCGAATTCGCGTCCCTCGACTTTTGCGTCTTGACCCTCGACTCTAGAATGTCACTCCTTGACATTCTAACCTCGACCCTCAACAATTACCCAAACTATGCGAGCAGTTCCAGAACATTTGATTGTTTATCAACAGAAAAGAAAGCTACACAGATCACCTGACAAATGTCTGCAGTTTTATAGAAACTCTTCCTATCAACTGTTTTAAATGATTCAACAATGGCAGGTAAATCCATCAACTACAAAATCAAAATCAATAACAATTAAAGACAAACTTGCTTGCTTACTACCATCTACCAATTTACTTATGTGCATTATAATTTCCATAATCATTATATACAAACAATGTAAACCAAGCTCAGGATTACAGCACCTTTCCTGTAAGACATGACTTGCCAACTCTAACAGTAGAGTGACGATTGTCAGCTACGGAAGAAAAAACAGGTATGAATGACAAATATATACACAGTACTGTACTAAGACTTGCATCACAATGCACCCCACTTATTTTACTCTATCAAACCATGTATGGTAATCCAGATTTCAATTTCTTTATGCTTTGAAAGCCAGAACCCAAAGACCGGAAATCATATTTGTGTCAATTTTTTCATGTCACTTTCCATAGCATCACTATGTGTACTCATTTTATAGCATTTATTTATTTGTTCCCGCAAAATAAAACTAACTGTAATGGGCAATTTCAACATCATAACACAATGATTTCTGTTCATACATGTGACTAGTTCATACATGTGTTCATACATGTGATTGCTGTTCATACGTACATGTGACACCAAAGTGAAAACCTCTCACCTTGAAACTCAATACTGAGATAGTCTTTCACAAATCCTGCATGAAGAGCTTTTCTCACCATCCCTGCTGGAGTCTAGCAGGAAAACATTGTTAATTAGTTAAAACACCCATAAACATGGAGAGATATTTTTGCTGAAGTTGTACCATACAATACACAAAGTTCTCTGCACTTTAGACTCCTTCATTTTGCTTTTAGAGTCGTGAGCCATAGAACTTGGAGATACTGTTTCAAAAAGCACCCCCAAGGGGCATGCTCCCTGAGAATATTTTGAAATTTGAAGTGCCCTAGAAGCTTGGAAATGTTATCAAAAATTTTATTTCATGTTTCTCTTAAACACATGATTGCATAAAAACATTAGAATAGTGACACAAGCCTCAATAAAATGAGGATAAAAGTTATTTCCCTAAACATAGTTTGTTCCTTTTGAATGTCTTGTTCAAGCATTTTTACTTCAATCATTTAGTAGCAACAGCTCTTTTTAAACACTTTCATGAACCGTAGAATTAGCGATCGTCGATCGGCTATTTTGGCTGACATTCAATACAAAAAAATGACAATGTAATACGAGAGAGCAATTGCAAATCAACAGTTGCAATGCAACTGATCACAACATGAAATATTTCTAGTAAATTTCCATGAAACTATGGACAGTATATAAGTTTAAAAATACTGGGAAAAGAAAAGACCAGCTGGCAGCTTCCTCCATTCCTCATGCTCTGCTGACTGCAGTCCCTGTTGAGTTTTGCATTTTATGGCTGCTTTCCAGTGCTGTTCTTCATATTACATGTACCAATACATTGAATCAGGCTAAATGTTATTTAAAGGCTAACTACTGTATACAGTGATACAGTGTTGTATTTAACAATTTATTGACTTGGATTTTTCTTTAATCTAAATCGTCAAACGTATACCTCTGGCAGTCTAAGTAAGAACGAACGTTCCAGTTGTATCCCATCTTTTTGCCTGCCACTCATCGTCACTTATAACGCACCTTTAGCTTAAAATGTAAAATAACCAAATTCTATTAAACGTCGTCACTCCTTGTCAGCCGCCATCTTGACATCAGAGGGTTCTATGCTGGTTCTATGGTTCCATGGTCCATAATGGGTTCCATGGAGTGTCATTGATTCCAACACATCCCTACATGTCTCTTATTACATCCTTAGCTCTCCCTATGCCCGTAAGTGTAGTGTTATTTCGCTTGTTTGAGCAGTTTTGAAAAATTTAAATTTTCAAATTATCAAGTTTTTGTTTTTAGTTGTTGAAAAGATTTTCTGTGGTAAGTTCAACTGAAATGTATACAGAAAAAGTGCCGGAATTGTTTTTTGCAAAGTTTTTTAGCTTACTATGGAGAGCAAAATTAAAATGAACTCTCGTTGATGAAATTTACTTTGATGCTCGCTTTCATTAGTTTTTTCACTGCAAAGTTTATCGCTGTTTTTGCACGTTCATACTTCTAATTATTGTGCTTCTACTATTTTATTGATTTTTTATCTATCCTTATCGTATTTAGAGCTAGAAAGTGGTTTGGATACACTACAGGAAGAGTTCTATTAGACTGCTTTGTGTTGCCTGTTGGTGAAATCGGAGCTGGTGGCAAAACCTCACATTCAGACAAAATGAACAGATTTAGAAAGGTAAACGTATAGGCTTTACTTTTTAGCTATGCAATATGTTTCAGTGAAATACTGTAAAATACAAACATAATTTTTGCTGTAAAAATGTAAAATAATCATGTAACGCAGAATATGAAGTGCGTATGTCTGGCTGGCTGGTCTGGCTCAAGGCGTCTGGCTGGCTGTGGTATCTCGGCTGATCTTCGGATTCCTTAAACAAGTTATAAGTGTCATGCAATATGCATATGCAGGATGCACCTAGCAAGCATGTACCTGTAGCAGCACTTTTCTAAATTTTTGCCCCCTATCAGGAGCCGCTTGTACGAAATCCGTTTAGTTAAAACGTGATTTCAAATCAAATCTCATGTACTAAAACTGTGGTTGGACATTATTTTATTCATTTAAAAGATTTTTAGTTTTTTGTTCCAAGAAAATGACCTCATCATGCACATTGGACAACAGAGGCCAGTTGTTCAAATGCCATTTGGGGATTTGGCTTAATCCTGGGCTAACATAACATTTGAAGCAAAATTTTTACTGCTTGTTTACTGCCTTGGAAACCTTTTTCGACGAAGCTCATCTACGTAAAAAGAAAGCCTTTAATTGCAAAGTTTTTAAACAAATGGATATACACAGAAAGAAAAAACTAAACAGTTGAGGCCGATTGTTCGAATGGTGGATACTGCTATCCACTGCATAGTGCCGGATTTTTTGTATCATTCGTAAAATTCCATTGATCTCTCTAACATAAAATTAGGACAGATATCGATAAATTAAAGCCTGTAATATTTATACCGTTGAATACAGTGGAAGTTCGGCATGTTTCGTCTGAATTTATGAACGTTGAACAATTCACTATTCAGTGGAAAGCGCTATCCAACTTTCGAACAACCGGCCGGTGTGAAATTTTAACCCACTGTTAACACTAACCCAGCTTTGAACAACCGGTTCCAGGGGCTTGTCAAGCAGGGTATGAAAACTCGACACTAGTTCGCTGCAACAATCAGCTTCTCATTGTTTTGCTGTGTCATCCTAATAGGCCGGTGTATACAAGCACAACCTTGGCACAACCCTCAAAAACTTCATCAAAAATATTATTGGCAAAGAGAGAGTAGCTAGCGACTGGGTACCATTTAGCAAAGGCCCAAAACCGATGTTGGTCAGCAGAAGGGCCACTCAGCGGTGCAATGTGTGCACATTTTTTGTGTAAAAATATGCAGTTTACTGGCCAGAAGGCGGAGCAGTGAGCCAGGACAGCGTGTTTATTGGTCAGAAAAAGTCATCGACTGGCTAGGAAAATGGCGGACAACATGCGTAATGCGATGTGCGCGAGCACAAAAACTTCAAAGGTTCCGCCGCAAGTGACCCTTCTGTTTACTGATCTTTATTCTGTGCTATTGCCTAGGTCAAACGTTACTCGTTTCATGCGCCGAACCCAATGCAAATGAGCTCAGACGAAGACATTCGGTCATTTGCATTAGGTTCGGCAAATGAGAAGAGCATCGTTTGACCAAGACCTAAGCCGGTAAGAAAGATTTTTCTATATAAATTGTATGAAGCTGCAAAATATGCAAAAAAAAGAAGCAAATCTGTACACATTGAAGACATCCAGCATAAACTCACGAAGGTATGAATGCGATGTACCCTGATCAAAGAGCCGCCGTCAGAAACCTTTTCTGTATTCCTATTTTGAAAGAGTATTTTATTAAAGAAGCGATTGGGGCCTGAGATGATTATGTGTCCGTTTAAGAGGTGTCCGCTAATAGAAGTTTACTCTCGAAGCATTGCATAATAAATTTAATTTACTTACGTATTTTGTATTACGCGGTTGAAATTGACCCCTTTTTCAAGGATATTAATTTTGCTCTGTTAATGATACAAAATTTGCGAACTTGGCAGGGCTATTATTACCATAATTCACAACATTTCGCGACCAAATTTCCACTGCTTTTACTAGTTTTTTGATGTTTTATCTAGCTGTGGTAATATTTCGTCTAGATCAAGATTTTGTCAATTATGCAATGGGTTCATTAGCAACACGGAGAAGGTTTAGTTTCACCATAGTTTCACGCTACAAATTGTAGTTCTGCACAATAGGTCGTGTTAGAGGCTGCTTCTCAAGACACCATGAAGAGGACAACCGAAAAAGATGCGGAGAAATCAACGACAGATGTAAACGAACAAACCCTTCCAAGTGTGCGTGTTTTACAGTGAGCTTTAAAAATATCACTAACTTGCAATAAGGGTTTTTGAAAGTCCACATGGTGAACAATACAAATAAAGCTTTGGTGAATAAACAATCGTGGTGTTTCCACAAAACTAATTACAATTTGAACCAGATTCAAAGACACTCAAAGAGTGCATACCTGTAACTTCAATTCGCCTTTGAGTATCAGCGCTGAGTACTACTAATAGAGCATTGTGCTTACAAACAAAATAAAAACATAATTTCCTGGCGCAAGCACAGTACATATATGTGTACTTTATATCCCTTATACTAGTTTTTTAAAACATTGCCAAAAGACTAGGACTAACAAGGGGTCATATTGAAAAACAAAATTTGTAGATTGTACTGACAACGATGTCAATGAATTGGAAAAATCGACTGTCAAGTATCTTGAGAGAAAAATCAAAGTCAGGTGACGAGGAAGCTGGGGAAAAGTACGTAGCAGAAAATAGCGAGTTTAAGCAAGCGACGTTTTTGACAACACGAACGGCATGAGAAACGTCAAAAGACTGGGTCAAGCACGGTGATTGGTGGAAAACGTCAACTTTCTTTCCGGTTGATGTCCGTGTTGTCAAAAACGCCGCTTGCTTAATTAAACTCGCTAATATTTCTTAATTCACTCCGAAGCGACAACGAAGTCAAGATTCTTAACACAGCAATGTTCACTTATAGTAGGTGGATACAAACGACACATATCGAAATCTTAAACTCTGGGCTTCAACTGAAAGGTGTCGTTGTGTCCAGTCCCTCTTGGTCAGGCTTCGAAACTTTCTCGTGAACCTATCCTCGACTGATTTTTCAGTTAGCAAAAAGTCATCATGATTCATTAATGAAATTAGTGCCGGTGTCTTTATAGTTTATCTGACTCTTTATCAGCATACTGTGTATTGTACAGTCACTACTAGTCAAAATTCAAGAATCTTGCGCAATGTTGACCTTGTACTGTACATTCTGAATAGGTTCATTCTTTCACAGGAGTTTTCAAGCGGTATTTCATGCAGAAAAGAATGAGGTGAAGTTTGACTGATGTAAATTTGATCAATGTAAATCTATGTGTAATAGGTTTACATCGTTTTACAGAAAAAAAACAAAATTTTGGCTCTCAAGCCTCGTTTTCATGCTACACATGACATAATCAACAGGAGTGTATGACTGCATTTAGGCTAGACACACAGATTTCCCCATTACGACTTATTCAAAAACCTATCTAGATTTTCACATGATTGTGATCATTGCTTCTTACTTTCTTTGGGAAAGAAAAGAAAATTTTGTTTGTTTCCTTGAAGTTTTGAAGACCGCAGATGAAGAAGTAGGATTTATAGTTCACGATCAATCAATTTGTAAGATTGACTGCTGTTGCCAAATATGTGAAACTCTGAAACCTGAGCTTTTCCTCACTTATACCAGCAATATGTTCATGCTTTTCGCTCTTTCTTACGCTTCTCGTCGTTTTCCCTTTTCTTTGACCCTAACATATTCTCCATTAGCTGAGTGATCAAGTTCAGGATCCGGAAAGCCAGGAAGAGAATCTCTGGGATGTCGTTGACCAGGATGATGAGGCTATAGAGGAGTATGCATCCAATGAACTCATGGGGAATCTCTTATCAAATAAATATTTTCGCTCAGCAATATTGACTGCGATTCTCGTCAACAGTCTGTTGATCGTTGTTGAAACAGATCAGGAATTGGTTAGTTATTATTTCCAAATTGATTAGCATCATTATTACTATGCATTTTGCATGCAAAATAGTTGCATTGAGTTTAACTAATTCTAACTACACGCAAGTTGTATAAGTAATCGCCATAGAGTAAAAAACCACTCGTGATTGCGCACTTTACTCCTCATTTGTCAAATTTTGCAGGAGAGAAAATATAAGCATGTATTTTCGGTGCTTGATCAGTGTTTGATGACGGTGTTTGTTTGCGAAATCTTATTCAAATGGTATCATGGTTTTTTCATGTTTTGGAAAATGGGGTGGAATATCTTAGATTTTTTTATTGTCGTTGCCTTACTGCTTGGTCCAGGTATGTATATGCTTTCAAAAATTCTAATCTTGTTTGTCCGAGATATTCCCATTAAACATGATATCCCTTAGCCTTGTACAGCAGGATAATTGCTATAATTCTGTACACTACTCAGATAATCTATCGCGCTGGCCAGGGCTCCTCGAGCTTGTTTTTATGGTCCTCGTGCGTAGGGTTAATGGGCTTTTTATCAGAGAAAACAATCCAGACCAAAAAGCATCAAGCACAAAGATATAGATACTCCTGTCAACATATATCCTCTCTCTTTCTCTACATGATTCATGATTATCTGAATCGCTCTTCAATTCATGAAAATCAGCAAATAGAGATCAACTCAGTAGATTTTAAATTTACTATGCACTACGCGGTCCGTCTATAATGTCGCACGTTTTATTGTTATAAAGCGAACGAAGGTGCTGGGAGGGTGGTTGGACGTGTTAAGTAAGATAAACAGCGGCCAGATTAGAAAACTCTAGTTTCTTGTTGCTAGGGTTTGTACTACTTACCAGTTATTTTAATTTGTTAGAGTTTTTAAAATTTACATGCAGTAAGTATATACTTTATTCTATACCAGAACGTATTGTTTTTCCACGGAATTTATCGATGAATTTGGTAAGAAGTAAAGCTAGGTTTGCGAAGGAAGAATTGATTGATCACTGTTGTTTTCATTTTTATATGATACACAGAGTCGCGTTTTTGAGGTGGCTTACATTTCGTTTGGATTATTATTGTTGGGTCTAACAAAGCCAACGGAAGTTTTTTAAAAAACATCCGTCAGTAATAAGTTTTTGCGCTCGTGCTTTTCTAGATTTCTAGCCAACTAACACACGGAAATGGCATGTCCACTATTACTCTGGCCAGTAAACTGAATATTTTTGCATAAAAAAGTTCAAACGTTGCGTACCGAGTGACCAGTCTGCGACGTAAAGGCCGCTTTCCAGTTACGCGTTTTGACCACGTAAACGCACGTAAAAAGTTAATATTGTAATAAAGCATATCTTATAAACAATCGCAAGAAGAAACGTCTAGAATTTTGAATGCTAAATAACCAAGTGTGCACATGTTCTTGTATTTTTAAAAACTATAAAACTTTGAAGGATTTAAACTTTTACGTGCGTGTCAAAAACGCGCAACTGGAAAGCAGCCTTTAGCGGATAGTTTCCAGTTTCAACGGCGCATGCACAAGAGGATTTGAGATATGTAGGTACTTGATGTGTAGTACATGCGGAGTACATGCAGGTACTTAATGTGTAGTACATGCATGAATGGTGTAACTGTACGTATGAGTGGGTGAAAAAGGAAACTACAAGTTTTTACGTGGCGAGGCTGCAAAGCCAAATCTCTTGCCGTTGAAACGATCGCCGCGCATTTTGACAAAGACTCTGATGCTTGTCATTCACCTGTGCAATACAAATCATAGCAATTGAAGTCCTATAATATCAAGTTCTTTTAAGATTCAAATACACAGACAAAATCATGTAACTGCACGGTTCTCCGAATGATAGCCTGTCAACAGAAAAACTGCAATTATTAGTTTGAAGGTGTTCGGAGCACGGGCAGTATTATTGCCGCGATGGCAATGCAATAGTTGTAAATCGTTGCGTTACAGTAGCGAGAGGTTAAATTGTTTGTGTTTCATGCTCTGTGACGGCTACGCAAAAACTTCCCGCAATCGTTGCCAAAGTTTGAAACCACTGAAATTTAGGCAAGGCAATATTTTTTCGATTCCTTAGTTTTGACGGGATCGGGTTCAGGAAGCAGAGGAGTTTTGAGAATACTACGAGTTTTAAGAGCATTCAGAAGTCTAAGAAGGTTAGTTCATCAAGTTGAGAATCCGGCTAATTACCCATAGTTTAACGCGCAGTATTAGAAGTGGCTCAAAATTTGTGTACTCTTGAGCATAGTCATTCTCGGAGAAACTTTACCTATTTATTCTGTTCTCTATACACCACCCGTTTCTTTCGTTTTCTTTTTTACCTTCTCCGCAGTTTGTATAACAGAAAGCAAGCAACTTCGTCACGCTACCTGTCACAATGTTTCGTCAATATTCCGAAATAATGTATCAAATACAATACTATGCACGTCGCCCACTCATCCTTTTCGGCACAAATGCCGATTTCGCCATAACCAAACCTGACGACCAATCACAAAACCACCACTTTTTATTGGAAAATAAAGATTATGTATAGGTATAGAAAGTGAACAATTTTTTACAAACGAGGAATGTTTTGTTTATGAACACACGAATCTGAAATACCTGGCTCAAGGTCGTGCATATCAGTGTAAATAACTGGCAGTTCATGTCTTTGTATTACTCAAATCATTGTGACTTATTTTCCGCGTCTCTTAATTGAGGGACAAAGATGCATCATAGCATCTCGTTTAGTCATAAACTCTCCCCGACATTCTCCACAAATGAAAGGTTTTTCCTTGACATGACTCCAGTGATGTCGCTTAAGATTCGCTTGGTCATTAAACGGCTTATTGCACACTCGGCATGAATATGGCTTCTCTCCTGAATGAATTAACAAATGACGGCGCAACTTCGATGGTGTAGGGAATGTCTTGGCACATACTGAGCAGCCGTAAGATTTGATTTTTCTTGGTGTTGTTGGTAAACTGCCATCCGAGTCGGAACTGTGACTCCAACTTGGTGACGGCAGATTTGCAGCTACCGCTGCAGTCGGTATAACGGCCGATGGTGTGCTGCATTCCTGCACATAACCCAGCGTCTGAGTACATTGATCTCTCTTAACAACAAAACATGAACATTTGTGAACTTGAAGAGCGTTCGTTGAAAGTGATTGAAAAGTGGAAACTTGAGCATTTCCTAGGACTAACTTCTCTGGTTGCGACAAGGCGACCTTCGTCTCGCGTTTTGAACCGTTGAAATTTTTCATCTCGGATTTCACGAGACGCTCCTTCTCTCTGCCTGGCAAACCAGATGGCGATGGCATCACAAACTCATTCGCACTGCCTGCTCTATGATCATCCATTTTCAAATCTTTCAGATAAACTTTCTTTGGGTTCATTGATTTTCTCCGCATGATGTTTAGCGTCAGAGATCACTGTAATATTTGTGTATAAATTATGACCTGATCATATAACGGTCGCCACTTATAAATATCTGATCCAATCTCTACTCCTCGTGGTTTATCATCTGAAGTTTTAGGCAAACATGCCAACGATTTACAGCTGTGCCTGACTGCTTGATGAAAATGCGCTTGGACCTTTAAATCTTCGTCAGGAGGTAGTTCCGTGCCAGTGATTTCCAACTCGCATCTCTTATTTATTACTACCAAGGCTATTTCCGCCGGATGCCGACGTTTTTCGAACACGTACATACTCTCTCCCGTGCATTTTTCTCTCAAATCTCATCGCAAAATTTCAAGCCGAGTTAGCTGACTCTAAAGTTATATCTATATTTTTTTATTTACTTATTTATTTATTCGGTCATCTATTTATTTATTCATCTGGAGATATTTGATTGTACAAATATAAGAAACTGAGCCATTAAAAATGCACAGGCCCGAGATCACCCAAACACCGAAGCAGAAGCAACCTCGTTCCCAGGGTCACTGCATTATTGGAGCATTAGAACGGAGACCCTGGCGTACGAAGTTGAGTTAGAAGCAGAGGTTAGCAAGGCAAGGGCATATGGCATGCTTCGTATCTAGTTGCATCGAGCTAAATATCTAGTTGCATCGAGCTAAATAAAGCATAACATCACACACTTTCGCTCTTTAACTGTAACTTCTTCACGGATTGCTTTCATTTTGTGAAACCGAAGAAGCTGAAAATGTTTCACGGAAATTGTCTGTTTAAAAGCTGATTTGTAGTAGAGGCAATGTAAAAATGAATTTCGGCGAAATTCTTACAAACAAAAGTGATTTTTCCAACTATTTTAGTTACGTGAGGTTCGCAACGTAGTTACTACGAAATTCAAATGTGACATTTTTCATAAACATTTCTAAGATTTTATTGCAAATGCTCCGTTTATTTTCAAAAACCTTGAAATGCTTATCTTGATTCTATTTTTTCATATGTAGCATTAGTTCGTTGCCTGGTCTACAAATTGTGGTACAAACAATCTTGCAGTCAATTCCAGGTACACTCATCTTTTTCTTCACTCCAGGAAGAAAGTCTTGTTTTCAATTTTCGAGTTCAGCATCATTTCTTTGCGTGCTGTGGTCAACTAGTCTACTCCTGACCAAGTAGTCAGGATGCTGCGTTTAATTTTCGGAGCACTTGCGCATCTTCAAACTTTTCGAAGAGTTTGATGTGAGATAAAACAGAACGGGATCAAGCCCAGCTATTTTAGTTTTAGTATTCGTTTTGAGGATACACCATGTATATTTATTATTGCAAAGCTTTCGGTCCGTTAGCCCTGACCTTCATCAGT
>JAODVM010069438.1:0-17401 GCA_025400095.1 Phenganax marumi | reverse complement strand
CGAACAAACTTTGCCAAGAAAAACGGCTCTGCCGTTTGCCGTAGCTTTTGAACGCGAAGCTTAAACTCCCTAATAACATTAATTTTCGATTTAGGAAATTGACATGGGTCGCTGGCTTTGCCTGATGATAAATCGCCGTTGTATAAACATTGTCGATGAAACTTCATGTTGCTACACTTTATTTTGCCGGCGTTTTATTTTTGACAGAAAGAGTGTAGTCGCATCAGTGCAACTTTCTAATTTATGATCACATTTCTCTAATTATCACAGTTTAAAGGTTTTTTTACATTTGCACTCGAGTGTGTGCGAGTAATGTAATTTGATTAAATATATCACAATGTAAAAAACCTTATGAAAGTTTCCTGTATAACCTTACTACGATAACAATACGTTGATCTATAAATAACGTCTAAAAGTAGATTGAAAATCGTACCACTAGTGTTATGTCTTATAATGCGGTATAACTTTAACTTTTTCACTTTAATCGAAAGAATAACTTTGCTTAGTCTTAAAGCCCAAACAGACCGGACGGGATTCCCCAACGTGACGTGAATTCAGTTTTAAGACTCGATAGAACCGTCAGTGGAAGGAACTTTTACAAGATATGCTGACTATAAACAGCTAAAATTCTTCAAGTGCTTCCGAATACTTGTTAAATATGAAACAGGATTGTAGTTAAATGGAATTGAAAATCGAAAATTCTCCCCGCGTTGCCAAATTGCGCTGTGTGTGTGTTGGCTCCTATCATTTAGAGTCGTTTAACTTTAACTTTTGTATTCTGCACACTGCACGTTAGGAAAAGCACAATTCACACTAGCAATATTTCGTGTTCTAAAAAGCCTTATGTGGGTGTAATACACATTTTGGCACATCGGTATATGGGGTTGCCAGACGCATGACAACTTCGCCTGCTGTTCATTTTGGGTAAATCTGTGGTATTGGCACTACAAGAGAGATAAAACCAACCCTGTAAAGTGCTTTATGCGTGAGCTCAGTATGCAACATTTAAGAATTTAATTTTAGCTCCCCTTTTCACACTTTAAGTGGATTTGTATGTCAGTTGGTCACGACTTCAAGTTCAATTTTTTTAAAGACAAGTTTAGCGCTTAAAACAACAATGATACAACAAGATTAAACAAGAACTAAAAGTGATAGAAGTTTCAAGAGTAAATATAGGGTCGCAAAATAGTAGAATTCGATTCTGCGATTTTGCGAAAGCGGTCTTGGATGAACGGGACCTTAAATGACAAGTTTCTCAAAACAGTTACACGTTAGACTGAAGCGAGCGCCTTAAAAGGACTTCCTATAAAACAATTATTCATTCAAAGCGAATTTCCCTTTATAGGAATTACAACTTGCACTGTCCTGTTCTTGCTTTTCCTGTTCATTGTAGTACAACTAAGTCTACAGTCTGCGCAGTTCTCTCAATGTTTATGTTGCCGCGGTCCCTTTAATTCACACGTCAATAAACAATCCGTGAATAGCGTCGGCCATGATGTGACACTGCACAGTTAAAGGCCCAGACACACCGGACGCGACGCGATATTTCATATTTTGAAAGCGAATAAATCTATCCATTGAAGACAACTTTAAAAGAGACTTGGACTAAATGGCTAAAAACATTATGTCGTCTTTGAATATCTGAAAAATCTCAACTAGAATCAAAGTTTCCAGTCAATGAAAGTCGAAAAATCTGGTCGCCTCGCAATGATTCGGCAAGGCGACGCGATTTTTTGACTTTATTAACTGATAACTTTGAATTTAGTTGAGATTTTCCAGATATTCAACGGCGATATAACATTTTTAGTTATTTACTCCAAATTTCTTTTAAAGTTTTCTTCCATAGATATTTATTCGCTCTCAAAATATGAATCGCGTCGCGCTGCCGAATCGCGTCTGGTTTGTCTCGAGATGAATATGAAGCCATTGAATCGTGACTGTATGTTGGCTTAACCCTGTTGATACTGTAGAGTTGTCTTCGAACTTTTCATGCTACGAACCTAATGGAAATCAGCTAAATTAATAAAACGGTCGAATAGTTCAAGTGACGTGACGGACAACCTGGTGTGGGAAGCTGCTGCTGTGAATGGACGTGCAAAAATAAATTGTCATCCAAGACTAACAAATCGAGTTTCCTTTAGCGGGGCACCATATAGAATAGGAAATGCAGTTTTCAATAAACAACTGTTTTTCCTTTTCCTGTTGTCTCTAGAACTGAACAATATGCAGGTCCAAGATTCTTTGTATTTCTTTGCATAGCTATGAATCCTTAGGTCAAGCGCTCGAAATGAGGTTGCGGCGTCGCCCTCTCTAAATAAGGATGAGATTCAGTCATACAGGTGCAGGTCCAAGATTTTTTGTATTTTTTTACATAGCTACGAATCCGTGAGTCAAACGCTCAAAATGAGGTTGCGGCGTCGCCCTCTCTAAATAAGGATGAGATTAGGCCATGCAGATGTAGATAGTAATCGGATGACGACCTAGCCCCACAGAATACTTTAGCCTTGCCCTTCATATAAACAGTAATAACTACATTTGAGTACTTCACATAAGATAAGAAAACAGAGACAAAGCTGGCGCCCTATGCTGCGTATGTTTATTATTGCAAGACTGTCGGTTCTTTACCCCAAGCCTGCATCAGTGCATTGATGAAGGCCTGGGTTAACGGAACGAAAGCTTTGCAAGAATAAGCATCCCTGGTGTATCCTCAAACTAACGTTCATATTGTGGTTATCGCCATGCAAAAAGTACACGAATCTTGTATAAGACTTGTTCATTTCCATCTCGCGGAACTACAGTCTTCTGTGCGCTTATAGTTTTTGCTTTTTTCACGATGTAGTGAAATCAAACCGATACTGCACAATAATAACTACCGTTCAGTTGCCGTTGCGGAGTCTTTGGGGTTCGCTTTGAGGATGAGATGCGTAAACGGATGATGACTTATACTGCTCATAATAACGTTCTTGTCCGTGGAAATAATGTGATCAAAAATTAATAGATTATGCTGTAAAGGGTATCACAGTTGATCTGGTGTAGAAGATGAAAGATGTGTACTTCAAAAATACATTTCAAAGCTAGCGTCATTGAACGGACTTCCTAAATAATTATCCAATTTCAATGCGAATTTCCCTGTACTGGTGGCATTGTAACTTTCCACAAATTCTTCTTGTTTATACTGTACTTTGTTATGAAATGAACTGTACACTGCACGATCTAGCTTTGTTAAACTATCATAGAATCGGATTGTTATGGCTATCAAAAATTCGAATTGAAACACAGTTGTTGCAAACTACGGATCCGCTTAATAACATCTACGACAATCCTTTAGGGTTTGGCGTGTCAAGTGACGCTCTCTAAAAATGGGATGTTGCGGTTTATGAAATCGTGATCCTATGACGGTTTAAGACCAGATAATGCACTTCAACTCCTTGACCGTGAACGTCGGAAACATGCCAATGTTTGTCATTGAATTGATAAGCACTGCTCGCGATATCATTGTGTTTGTTCACCGAATTAATAGTTTCCTCCTCCTTTTTTCGCTAATGACCAATCACTTGTCAATATTGTCTGCCCCCAACCAACCAGAATACACCCTCCTAAACGTCCGACCAATGAGAACGCGCCGCATTTAGTATCCAACCTATCGGATATCATCTGGTGCTATAAAAGTAAGAATTGCTATTGTGCACGCTCAAAGGGAGTCGAAACTCGGTCTGTATTTCAACACAGCTGGATTTTAAAACCATATAGGAAACAGCAAGATTTTTTGGAGCAGCTGTAAACTGCATCAGACGAAGGCAAGAATAAATCTGTTTTAGCTTGTGGACAAGAGCAGCTTTCATACACGCGTGTATTTTGGATAAATATTGGAATTTTTCATCCGAGCAGAATGCATGATCAACTACATCGTAATGCAAAACCAGAGAACATCCATTCGAAGCGACACCCGAAACACTTCGCTGATGGATTAGCTTCGAATGCTGGGAATAACATCAAAAATCGACCTATTGCTTTTAAAGAGAATATTACTCCGTATGGTCCTGTCTTGGACTTCAATCGCTATTCGTTTCCATTGTCACCTTGTTCGCCGAGTGGTAAACCTAGCAAGAGTTTCACGGAAGCGTTGAACGAGAACATCAGCTTGCAAAGGCAAGACAAACGCACTGTCTCGTTGATGCCCGAGATTTTACTGCACTCGGCTGTTCTCGAGAATAACATTGAAGAAATACTGAAACTTGTAAAGGTGGACCGCATCAACGTTAATCGCGGAGCAGAACTTGGCTTATTCTCGTTGCATCAGGCCGCGTTCTCAGGATTCGAGGAGATCACGGAGATTCTGGTGGAACACGGGGCGGATTTGAGCATTACAACGCCGGAAGGCATGACCGCACTCGAAGCGGCTGTGTGCGCTGGGAACTTTGAATGCGCAGAAATTTTAATCAAGAACGGTGCGCCTGTTGACAGCATCAAGGACGGATTTGTTGATCGCAATTATTGCAATTTTATTGGCAACAGCTTGGTTTCGCTGCAGACAGGAAATCTGTGAGATACGCATTCGATGGTGGTCGGACTCAAACAGATGCCCCTCGATTTTCCCACAGAGAAAACCGCTGATGCCAGCTAGGTTAGCAGGAAGGCCACTACAAAAACGTTACCGCAATGACCTCTAGATTTGCTTAAGGCATGTTACCTTCTTTCGGGACAAACAAAGTTCATGAGGCAAAACACGGTAATAGTATCATAATGGGCAGTAGGCTTTTTAAAATAACAACTTGATATTTTTACGTTTTGCGAAACGATGTTACCGATTTGCGCAATGTATTCAAAAAACGTTCCAAAAAGTTCTGATAGTGCAGTGATCAATAACGTAGATTCTCGCGGAATTTTACATTATTTAATCCATTGTTCTGTATTTCAGCATTGCAGCATGAAACAAAATACGTAGACTGTGTTACTGTTTGCATAAAAGGGTTTAAATTTCGCTAGAGTTTTTAAGCTAATCCAATACTTGACCGTTTGTCAACAATTTGCTACTATATTCGAACGAGGGCGCATAAGGTGGCCAATATTGGACGACTTCTTAGCTTTTTTAATAAGCTAGCCCCTTGTCATCAGGCATTTCGTACAAGTACAGACAAAGTGCCAAACGAAATGTCTCAGCAGGGAGCGTGATTTATAATTGTGACCGTAAAGTGAGCAAGAGAATTGGTTATTAAAATTAACACAGGATTTCTTTTGTCTCTTTTTGGTTTTGTGCTAATGAAGTCTGCATGTGGTCATCATTGTCTGTTTGCGTTTAAAGAATCAATTTCGTTTGCGTGCAAATCACCATATATAGTTTGTTCGAGTGATTTTAGTGAAAGAAAGTTGAGAAAATAAAACCGTAGTATCGCATTTCATGCATAATATTCCTAGGAAAAATTCTGTTCTTTATCACTTACAATGGTTAAGTGCAATTTTGTGTAATGCAAACGATTTCAGATCGAAAAAAACGTTTCGAATTAGAGACATCTTCTGGTTAACTTGGCGGGATTAAACCCTATTATCATGCACTCAGGTCAACTTCTGATCTTAGAATATTATATTGTCCTTTGCTCTAAATTGTCACTTTTTACAGAGAAATATATTTTTGTTTCCTTGATATGGAATTTCCTTGAAAGCTTATAAAGCGCTCGTTTTATAAATTTCAATTCATTGCGCAAATTATACAGGTTACGAAACGTAAACATGCCCCCACTCATGCAACTTGTCATTTGATACTATTACTTAGTATTACACGTTTCAGGCAGCCATTAAGATAAGGCCAAATTGCTTTCCTCCATGCTAACGTGAAAGCTGTCAAAAGCTGTTATCACGAATACCAATCTCTTCCATTATTTCAATTCCTTCTTAACTTCGACGGCTATGACGTTAGTAGACGGTGCGTTTTGCCTTCGTGAATTTTTGTTTGTTTTTAACGTGTTTGTGTTTTGTGACCCCACGTTGTTCCCACCATTATTACTCTTAGCGGATAGAAATGCAAATGGTTTCGCGGCTCGTGAAACAACTAGAATGTCGAAAAATAGTTGGTATATTTCGCATATTTTGGCAAGTTCAGGCAGTGACGGTTCTCACGGTGAGATAAATTGGCTGAACAATACCTATTTCGTTCTGCAGACTCCTAGTCTAGTGCATGTGATCTTCATTAATGCAACATTAGCTGAAAATCGTTCTTTTTACGAGCCGTAAAACCGTTTTCTGCTACAGCTTTTGTTTCGTTTGAAAGGCTTTGCGCTCGAATTATGAGTGCATGACTTCGAACAGTTTGTTTTGTTTTATTCGGTTGAAACGACTGTGGGACTTTCACAGGACCCAAGCGACCTAGAGTGTCTCGCTGTAATGCGCGGTTGGCGGTCGGCTATAATTTTGTTGAATGACAAGTGAACTTGTAGCGTGTGATATGGTTGAACAGTCGCCATTAGGGTTAGACGTTTCTCGCACTATTCTAGCATGGGAAAAGCGTGTTATGGCAAGAATTACAATCATTTTAACCCAAGGCATAGTCAAACAATATTAGATCCTGTGTATATTGTCTCTTTGTAAATATTTGTAGCAACAATGGACAAAGAACCTTCGCGTCCCGCGAGTTTACATTATTTAAATACTTAAGTTTGATGGATTGTAAATAGAACATTGTATTTTATTTATTAAAACTTTATCAGATACTGCCTATTGTTTTGCTTGTTTCCTGTTTTCATTCTAGAAGATGTATATTGATATTTTAATTTACTCACGTGCATTTTTGTAATGTAAGTTAGCCTCTTTTGACAAGTTCGCTTCTATAATGTCATGCGAAAAAAGTGACGAAAAATTCTTAAAACACGACGTAGTGTCGAGGTGAAAAGACAAACTATGCGAATCAGGGTGCACTTCTTAGATTTTCGCTGTTTTGTAGGTTGTTCTGTAGATTTCAAGTTTTGGTCTGGCATCTGTATAAGTTCGTTTACTTTTCAGATAAATCATAGGCTACATCGACTTCACGTCTCTAATACCTGATTTTACAATTTCTAGAATTAGGACTATATGTACTTATGTACTGCAACTTCATCTAATTTAATTAATTTGTCACAATTGCAACAAAACACATTACACAGTCACAAGGGCACTTGACACATTTCAAAAACAGGAGGAGTGAGTGATAAGGGAGGGTGTAGACGCACTGGACGTACATAGTTTTCCCCGTGGCTTTTCGCTTTTGTTATGTTGTTGTTATTCAACCCACGTACATGTGTACATGTATTTCAGACTTGTTTTTCATGTGTTACGCATTTGTCTCAGATGTGTGACGAGACGAAAGCGCTCGCGTGAGAGACGATACCACATCATGATAAAATTAAGCCAAATTGATAGACTCATTAGTCATAACGTTACTCATTTTTGACTCGCATTGAAACTCAGTCATTTGAGTATATAGAGTTTTTAATTATCGCCATGCGGTTTATATCCATCCCATATAGTTCTCTCGCCTGCTGCAGACATCGGCGCGCAGTTCCACCCCCAGACTTCCTTTTAAATTCCTCTTTTAGGATTGGAACCCGCCCACCTGTTTTTTATTCACACGCGTCGGAACAGAGAGAAACTAAATTCAGCAAACCTTTTTGCTACAGCCACATGCTAGAAGCCGATATCTATGCCAAAACTACTTAGTAGTCGAGGCTATATGGCTATTGTCGAATGCAAAGCATATCAGTCATGACATCAGTACGTGGTCAGCGGATGTTGTTTTTTATGGATATTTCACAAAATTCTTAATCTATACAGTCACTAACATATAATAACTAAGTACAGTACTGTGGTACGTAATACTGAACACGAGTTCGCCAAAGTGCTAAATGCACCCGACACTATCCTGTTTCAACTCAGTTCAATTTTTCCGCATAATTTTGCTTTTCATTATTAAACAGTCTTTAACTGGTTTATATCATTGTAATTACTGCATCACGCTCTTTCTTATCCAGTTGCTGCTTTCGCTGAAACTGTCATTACATACTAAAGCAGGCGACGACACGTTTGTGTCGAATTAAATATCAGATGAATTTAATTGCATTTTATTTGACTGAAATTCAACGCAAATTTGCTGCCGAGTTCTACTTCGTATTTACGTCGCAGAAAATGTCGTAATTAAAAATAAGGTCTAGCGCTAATCAATCTTTCAGTTTCCTTATCACTGCATGTCACAAAAGACTTCTTCTGCAACGAAAAGAAAATATTCAAGATGGAATTTATTGCTTCCTTATCGCAGAAAACGGCCTGAACGCACATGTTGTCTTTTAACTTCGTCCTAAACATATTCGTCGATTATTCGTTGTTTAATTCGGATTAAGACGAACTTTCGTCACATTAGATCGTGTGAATTAAATTCGACACGAACGCGTCCTACAGCGCAATCCTAAGGCTGAACATTAACCCTGCTGGCTGGGCAGGGCTATTCGTCAGGCTGAAACTGACGAAAGTCATTTTGGCAGTGAAAACACTGACTTGCTTACGAGTTAATTGCTTTGGTTTGTCCTGAACGACAAACTCATGCTCTTTCAGGTCAATTTCCACCTTAAACTATGCGGTCAAGTTTACGAAATTTAAAATTCTCGTTCTTGCTGTGATGACAGATTCTATGCTTTTTGTTTTATTCAAAATGTTGTCTGCAATGTAAATTGTTCATTGTTTGTCGTAAATCTGCTCTTTAATAGCGACTGTTATTGTCACTGGCGCGGTCTGGACTACCTATAAGTTGATTTTTTATCAACTTTTATTTCTAACGGAAATAGCGATAAGAAAGTTATTCGCTTACAGTTGTTCAAGAATATTAGCCTGAATTTATTCGCTAACTTTTGAAAAAAAATGTTTAAACATGAAACGGATGAAACAGCTAGCTAGGGCATTTAAAAATAAGTATGAAGACTTTAACCATTGAAATGAGTACAACTGAACCGTTATTTTCTATATGGAAAGTTTGAAGCCAAATTATCGGCACGATCATTCCCACTCTTTACACCTACAAACAAACATGGGCAAACAAACGTTTTGATGTGATTTTGATAAGTCGGGCTAACACTCTATGACTTCGTTTTAGGGAGAGGAAACCCCTCAAGCTGCGAGGTGAACATTTTTGATGTGTACAGAAAGCGTTTTTTAAATGTTTGGTGCAAGCGCGTTTTGTGATGAAATGATGAAATTCAATCTTGTTTTGGGAAGGGGGGTGCCCAAACATTGAAGTTTTTTCTACCTTCTGTGATTCTGCCCCCTCCCACCCCCACCATGGTTTTGCGTGAAAATCACGGATGTAGCATAAATTGCAGGACTTTTCCTTCAAATACGCGTCTCTGGAGGTAAAGTTCTGTACGTTTGGTCTTCTTCAAACAATAAGAAGGTAGCGTCTTAGGTATATTCATTTCAATATAATAAACTACTGTAGTAAACACGGTCCGCTATCTTGGATCATATTTGCATTTGCATCTCAGTTCATTCAAGATGGCGAACGTCAGTCATGTTCGGTAGCTCATTATTTTTATCGAAATTGCCTCCTTGGTATTTATGAAGTTGCAAAGTTTTTTTATTTAATTGCGCGATCTCAATACCCTCCTCTCCCAAGTCCACGTTTGTTTGTCCTATCTTTTTCTTTAAACTTAATTTTTATTATATTTTGTTTTCTGTTTTACAAATTTCTTTTTCGTTACCAAATTCTGCTTTTTGGCTGTTGACACTTTGGTCATGGTTAAAATAATTCGTCCTATTCGCTGTGCCTTTCCTAGTATTATATTTTTCGTTTTTCGTTGCGGCAAGTTGTTGTGTTTTCCATGTTTTTTACTAGTGAACGTGTGCTTTTTCTTTCTACTCTTCTTTGTTATCCTTCGAAACGTTTTGTTCTTTGGAGTTTTGTTTTGTTTCACTGAATTTCGTTTACTTGCGTCTGACAATTTCTCTTTTTTCGCTGTGCCTACGACAGCTAGCGGCGGTCGCGAAATAGGAACTACAAAACCAGAAAATTGGTTTGTTACCTAGTTTCAATCCACCAAAACAAACTATATGACAGCTAGATGATTTTTACAGAATCCTCTGCGGTTCCTAATCGTTTGTAGCGTCAGTTGACGAATTTTTCCTGAACGGTATTAAACTACAGCAGGGGCCGGTTGTACGAAGACCGTTTAGCTTAAACGGTGGATAAGAGAGAATTGAATGAACGCTTCCTTGCATCTTGAAAACATATTGAATCCAACCTTATGAGCTGAATCGACAGTTAGATGCAAAACTATGTTATTTATTTAAAAAACTGTTGGTTTGGCTGTACACGGAGAATATATATGATTTCTATTTTAAGTTTATCCACCGTTTAAGTTAAACGGACTTCGTACAACCGGCCTAAATTTGGACAGAAAATTCTGAAACTTCCATTTCGGTCAACGATATAAGGCCCATTTACACGGGTGATTTTTCCTGCGATTTTTCTCCTCTTAACGTATGGGATTGAGTAGCATTACTACGAGTCATTGGCAAAATTTTTAGATCAAGTTTACTTGCTAGGTATTCACTTTATCATATCCTTCAAAACGAGAAAAATCGCAGCAAAAATCGCCCGTGTAAATGGACCTATAAATAGCAGTGATTTTACTCTGATATCGGTCTTGATGTTTTGTTATAACGATCAATGGAAAATTTTAGGAGGGCTAGAAAAGGTCACTATTCAGTGAATAGCGCTAGCTATCTTTCGAACAACCGGCCCCTGATGATTAGGTTTTCTTTCTCGACAAAGTTACTGACTTCAACGCGATATGTTCTGGTATTTTTATGGCGTATAACTATTATCTGCGCGAAGGATTCTGGTAAAATCGACATGCCGCTATCTCTTTATTATGATCATTTGCCCCCCCCCCCTTGTTTTTTTGCTCAATAGTAAATTCACAACTTAGTGTTTGGAGTATTGGTGCTATAACCTGCCGTAGCTCATGAGGTCAGAGGAAATAATACAGTTACCGTATATTATAGAGCAAGCTAAATTAGTTGCTTTTGAATAATACATTTATTTCTTTTTTAGTATTTGAGAATCAAGAGAGAAAGAAACTGCATCTACTCACTGTTTGGAAGATTTGTCTCGGGAGAGCCGTAAGAGAGGCCTAGAAGAGAGCAAATTACAACGTGGTAAGAAAAATAGTTCTAGACTAAACCGTGCAATTATTATGACAGTTTTTACACTAGTCTGTGACATATATATGTGGCGAATTTGGTAACAATGATGGTTAAAAACCTATACTTTTTTCCTAATATGTAAAAATTCTCAGCACACCTGGGCTTGGCCTTCGCAGCTTCGCTGGCATGGCGGGTGGTACTGGCAGATTACCAGGAGTTGAAGATGGGCGAAAAGAAGGGTACATGGGGTGCACCGGTGAGAGGGGAGGAGCTTTAGGAGAAAGAGGTTTAGGTTTGTTATGAACCAATACGGGGATTAATGGAAGTAGACGAAAATGAGGAGCATGTGGTAATACGTGGTAATGAGGGTGGTGTGGTAAGATGCCCATGAAGCCAAACCCTATTGGCATATGACCATATGCGTATCCCCATCCTCCTGGAATACCGTAGCCCAAACCTTGCCCCCAGCCACGTCCTAGTCCTTGACCCCAGCCACTAACCCATCCCGGACCAGGTCCCATTCCCCAGAAATGACCAGAGCCGTAGCCACCTGCAATTGGAAAGTTAGCCAAACCTTCGCTGTTGTAATGGAATACAGCAGGCGGGTCTATATGTCCTGGGGGCAGACCTAATCCCGAATGAATTAGTCCATTCAGTAAGGGAGGTCGGTCTCTATCATCATGAGGCATCATTGCAGAGTCTATATGCCCAGGTGGAATAAGCCCACCGCCGATGTGATGCATAGGTGGGATTAAAGGCGGGTTATCGTGAGTATGAAACTGCACTAGAGGTGTATCTATATGTCCAGGAGGTAAAAGGTGACCTCTGTGTATGGGAAACACCGGTGGTCTGTCACCCTCGTACTTGGGAACTAAAACCGTGTCGATATGCCCCGGAGGAAGCAATGCTGAACCATGCGCGAAGTGATCCGGTATTAACGGAGGTTTATCATTTACGTAATTGGGAACCAACCCAGGGTCTATGTGACCAGGGGCAAGGTATGCTGTAGCGTGTTTACCCTCTGGTATCAACGGTGGTATATCACCTGCATATTTGGGAACAAACTGCGAATCAATGTGCCCTGGGGGTAGAAACGGATGCCCATGATGAGGCTTGGTTGGGAACAGCGGTGGTAGATCACTGGTGTATATTGGAACCACTGGAGCATCTACATGCCCCGGGGTAATGTACGGACCATGCTCCAGAACAAACTGGTGGTTTTGATTGCTCGTTGGTGCCACAAAATGTGAATCTATAAAGCCAGGGTCTGGAAGTGCACCAAACGGATGTTGATGTTGAAAAAGAAGGGGATCGGCAGATTCGTGGAGGTGATATGCTCCGGAATCAAAGTGAGTGGGGTAAGGAATGTGACCATGAAGTGCACGTGGGTGTAGTAGGGGAAATGCGGGTTCATGCAAGTGCAAGACACCCGAACCGAAATACGTTGGGTAAGCAATATGACCGTGATGAAATCCGAGTCCTTCTTGTGACATAAAATCACCATGTGGCATGAAGTTGATGCGCGACATAAAGTTACTATCATGCATTGGAAAACCGAAACTACCGCTCATTAACATTCGGCTCCCTCCACGTGTCGCGAATGCAGCATGTGGTATTACATTGATATGCGGCATCCCTGATGATGTGAACAGTGTATGGTGTGGAGTACCGTAGGAAAACGTGTTATATTGCGTAACAAATGAGGGCCCTGGGACTAGGTTTGGCAGCGGCAGATAAGGTACGCGTGGCAACATCGCGTTCAGTTTCCAGTTCACTGGGGCAAAGCCGTGTGCGTGTATGCCAGGGTATAAAGCATCGAAGGAATTTCGCAACGTGTGGAAGTCCGTGAAAATATTGGGTGCGTGGATAGGACCATGAGCGTTAGGTCTGATTGCTGGCATGCCCATCCAGCCGTGGTTCTGGCCCAAGTTCATGAACACATTAGCTGCAGCTGTTGGCCCATGAGGCATCACGACCAGAGGATAACCAAGACGACCGTGTGTCTAAAATGGAAGATTGAAACGGAATGATTGCTTCAAGCCATTGACTCAGCAAGGACAGCGAAAAGCAAAAAATATGACCTGGAGAATTTTGCGAATGTTCTTGATTTTTTTATTGCGCATGAAGAAGAGCCACTGTCGGCTCAAAAGTGGATCAGTATTTCTTACCCCTAATGGACTGCCTAGTATTGGTCCATGCGGTTCCATTCCAGGAGCATTTCTCAAAGATGCCTCCCACAAAGGTCCATATGCAATTGCGGCATATGGTAATGACTTCGATATGTTCCAGGGTATTTGTGCTGCAGGCGACCATACTGACCCAGCGAGCGCCTTGGCTAGTGATGGTGGAGCAAGAAAAGCCTGAGGACCTTCGCCTAGAAGATTGTTATAATACGTTTATGCGCGTCTTCGTTATTAAATTTTTCATGCTTCACATTTTATTAATTTCCCGAAGTTTGATTTTTTTGAAGATTTTGCCTATAAGTCATCTCTGCAGTACAGAATCTCCGTATTATGCCGTTAAGTGTTGTAGGGTTGCCATAAGTACGCGGGATTAAAAACCTAGCGAGAAAGACTTCTATGACAAGTTTACTAGGTTTCTTTGGTTTATTAGGTTTCTTTGGAATGCGTATGAAGTGACCTCGTATTATAGTCACCTATAGATACTATACAAATGTGGTGGACATTGGCTTACCCGCAGAGTTGATGGGCTGTAGCAGTTGTTGATGTGCTCCGCCAAGTAATCCTCCAGCATTGGGTCCTAAAAGTGCGGATAATGCAGCCAGGGCGCCTAATGTACCTCCAAGCACTATAGGTTGTTTTCCACCCGAACCTCCTCCTGCACCACCAGCACCTCCAACTGCCCCACTTGGGCCTCCACCAACCCCTCCTGCACCAGCCCCACTTGCACCAGCTCCACCTAGACTAGCCCCTCCTGCACCAGCTTTACTTAGGTCAGCCCCTCCCACACCCGCTCCCCCTTGACCAGCCCCTCCTGTGTCAGCACCACCTGCACCGGCTCCACCTATACTAGACCCTCCTCCAATAGCTCCACCTGCACTAGCTCCTCCTACACCTGCTCCACCTACACTAGCCCCACTTGCACCTGCTCCACCTATACCAACCCCTCCTCCAGTAGCTCCACCTATACTAGGTCCTCCTGCACCAGCTCCTCCTGCAATAGCTCCACCTAGACCAGTCCCTCCACCAATCCCACTTGCACCACCTCCACCAACACTAGTCCCACCTGCACCAGCTCCGCCTATACCAGCCCCACCTTTATTAGTCCCTAAACCAGTTCCTCCTGCACCAGCTCCATTAACACCAGCCCCTCCTGCCATAGCTGCACCAACACCAGTCCCACCTACACCAGCTCCACCTGCACTAGTTCCATATGCACCAGCTACGCCTATATTAGCTCCACTTATACCAGCTCCTCCGGGAGCAGGTTTATGTAGACCAACCCCTCCTGCCCCTGCTCCACTTAGACCAGCCCCTCCTGCGCTAGGTATTCCTGCACCAGCTCCACCTCCACCAGCCGCACTTGCACCACCTCCACCAACACTGGTCCCACTTGCACCAGCCTCACCTATACCAGACCATCCTCCAGTAGTTCCACCTATACCAGCTCCTCCTGTACCAGCTCCACCTACACCAGCTCCACCTGCGGTAGCCGTTCCTGCATTAGCTCCACCTGTTCCAGCCCCCCCTGGACCTCCATAACGTGCTCCTGTGCTACCTGCACTAGTGCCACCATAACTTCCCCCTACCCCACCGTTGCCCCAACCTCCCCCAGCAGTTGAACTTCCCGTTACCCTGGCATTGTAACCTCCTCGGTTGTCGAAACCACTGGCAGTATTTGGAACATACCTGCCGTTCGTCACTTGTGCAGGGAATTTCGGTCCGAAATTGTTGTTCACATCAGATTGCATTGCCGTCGCCATAATTGACTCAGCCGTATACTTCACTTGAAAGAAATATTTTATCATTAGATTTGCTAGCTTGTATATACTTATTTTTTTATAAGGTTCCAAGTGATGTGCAGATTGTTGAAGTCGCCTTTTCAGGATGGAAAATAGAGCGACGAGGAGATACTGGAATTTAAGGTATGAGAAATTTTGGTACACATTATATATATTATATATATTTTATATATATTATATATCTTATATATATTATATATATTATATATATTATATATACTGGAAATGAGAAATTTCGGTACAAATACTTTATACACATAATATATACACTGTTCATGAACATCTTATGTGCAAGTCCTTTTGCCGTGATATCTGGGAAAACGAGTCGAAAGTACTTCGAAATAAGCCTCACTTTCCCTCGAAAAAGTTAAGGTTTAAGGCCGTTTTCCACTACGCGAATTTGTTCGAGCGAAAAATAAATCAAGCGACATACTTGGCTTGCTTTCGACTTTTTCACGGGAACTATTTTGCCGGCCAATCACACTGCTAGATTTATTTTTCGCTCGAAAAATTCCGCCTAGTGGAAAACAGGCCTTAGTCAATCATCGAGTTGTGTGCGATTGGATTAGCAACTTCAGCGCATGTTTGAAAATTTCCGCTTCACCTGCGCGGGCAGAACGTTTGGACTAAAAGTTTGGCTTTACCTTTACTTAGTGTGTAGGACAGTGGACCCGCCACGGATGGTGCGTCTTCAAACGCGGTCACGAAGACGTGATCGTCTTTAGGCTCTGACGCTATGGCCTCTAGTTGTCGTCGATCTACTTCCGGTCCAATACCAACCGTATATATCTCGACTCCATCGTCTTTCAACTGTTGTGCGCTTTTAGCAGCTTGATCTTGAGAAAGCCCGGCAGTTATGAGTACTAATACTTTGGCAATAGGCCCTTGCCTCCCCGTTGGTAACACTGACAACCGGACCATGTCTAATGCCTGCGCAGTCTCAGTTCCAGGCCCCGGGTACTCGGCTTCCATGAACGCTGCCTTCAAAAGTTCCTTATTGGAGTAATCTTGTAAGTCAAATGTCATTTTTGAGAGAGCGCCATAAGTCACCAAGGCAACTCTTACTTTATCTCGATCGATGTCGTATTTTTCGGCAATGCTGTCTGCCAGTGCAAGGCAGATTTTATAATGACCAGATACGTCGAAATTTTTATCTTTTGCGCCGCCAACGACAAATACCAAGTCCATTTTGTTTCCTTCTAACACTAAAAATAAAAAATAAAAGATGAAAAATGAGCTTTTTCATTGCTTCACGAGTAAATGGAGGGAAACGATTTTGTAACAAGCAATTAATAGCCTCTTGATGAACTGTTTTCATTGCTTTTACACCAAAAGAGAATTTTTAAATCAATACTTTCAACTGATTTGAATCTGAGTTTTTGAGACCCATTCCTATGCAGATAACAGTGACAATAGCACCATGCCTAACGAATCGTCGTCTAGAAATTGATGGTATTGACTAGTTACAGTGTGCCCAGTATAAATTCTTAGCCGTAGCTATAAGCCAGTGACAATGGTGCCACTGCAGTTCTATAAGAGCTTCTTGCATTTTAAACCAACCAGATTGTCTTTAAACATATTCATGGCCAATGTACTCACAATGCTACTCAGTTAACCAATCAGAATCGTTGAATCTGATTTCCACTCAGCTTACCTTCCTCGCGCTTAGATCCATTGGCAAATTCGTCGATTCTTGTTTTGTAATATTCCCTTGTGCTATCATTCTTATTAATATGTAGTTTTCCATGAGTTTTAAGGACTCCCATGTTTGCATCGATTTCTTCACCATTCTTAGTTTTTCTTTTGACTTGCTTAAAATAAGGTGCGTTCGACAATTTACTTCTCTGTTTGTCATTTTCCTGGCTCCATTTCACGAAGTTGTTCGACGTATGCCATTTTGAGATTGAAATAGAATCTTTTCGATCTTTTGACAATTCTTGTCTCTTTTTCTCGGAGTATCCATCGGTCCGAACAACCAAGAGCAAGCATATTAGATGTATGATCCGCGAAGTCATATGACCATTTCATACAACCTAAAAACAGTAGCGATATTAATAATAATAATAATAATAATAATAACAATTATAATAGTTTAATTATTTACATATTGCGCTTAATGTATAAGAAATATTCTAAAGCGCTGTACAACAATGAAACAAGTAATTAAAACCTACTATATGCTATAAAAGGCATAGTCCTGCTTTATAAAATATTTCCTCACTAAGATATAATGTTAAACGCTTTTCTGAATAAGAATGT
>JAODVM010069327.1:0-17403 GCA_025400095.1 Phenganax marumi | reverse complement strand
TTGACAAACTCTTTTCACTTGAGAAAGTTAAGTCCGAGCTGAGAATCGAACCCGCAACCTCAGTGGTGAAAGGCGCTGCTCCTAGCGATTGCGCCACCGAAGCCCCCGATTGCGCCACCGAAGCATAGCTATCCTAAACTCTTTGTACTGTCTTTTTGTCACGTTTGTATGAACTTATGTACGTTGAAAACACGGCAACTGGAGATACGGTTTGACGACTTTTTTTCCATGTTTTTGCAAAATTGTCCACGGTGAAGGCGGAGTCACTGGAGTATCGCAAGGAGACTTGACTAAATCTTGCATGGTTCTATCTTTTTGCTCACGTTTTTATGAACTTGTGAGTAGTGAAGACATGGTCGTTGAAGACATTGTTTTGAGACTTGGCCCAAGTCTCTGTTTCGTTTTTTGTTCAGGTTTTTGAACACGTCAGCACGATAAAGTCAGAGTCATTGGAGATATGGCATGGAGAGATATTTGACCAAAGTGTTCGTTTTATCCTTTTGTTCATGTTCACATGAGCTGATCATTAGAGATGTGTACCGTTCGGAGACTTTAACCAAGTCTTTGTTTAATCTTTTTGTTCGTTGCAAACTTGTGACCGATGAAGAAATAGTCTTTAGATGTATGGTTTTAATACTTGAGCCAAGTCTTTGTATTGTTTCTTTTTGAGACAGAGCAGCAAAAACGCACGGCAGAGTATGAGTCACCTCCAATCACCAAACCGACTGAATCTAGCTTACTGGTTTTTGCCAGCTGTAAGCTCAATTCCTTCTCAGCTTCGCTTTCAACAAACTGCTAGGACTTGAAATAGTGTCTAGTCCAGCGCTTTTAAATTACGACAATATATATACCGTCTGTTAAATAAGACTTACTTATGCCCAAGTTCATGAGCAATAGTATAGACCACAGTGAAGCCCGTGTCTTCGTTATAACTGCATTCCTTCCCAGCAGTGCACATTCCATCCATATTCGATAGCCCTGGAAAATTTTTTTGTTTTTTCAAGGTAATTGTGCAATATGTACGAAAACAGATGAGAACTAGGAACCCCTCGGCCTTACCTAACGTCTCGCAAGGCTTATATGAATCACGACAAATATCGTTCCTACAAGTAAGAAAATTTTATTTTTACGGTAATTCGTATTGTTGTTTGAAACGTTTAGACAACTGCTTTCTCCGCTTTACTGCAGAAGACAGAAGGGCAGAAGAAAACAGTCGAATGGTACATCAAATCTAAACCTATTGGCAAAGTAGCTAGAATATACCAGAGATTTTCGGTAAATATTACACTTGTCATGCATGTGACTGTAACAGGGAGAGACTTACAAAACATAACATCCATCTTATAAACAACCACGAGAATTGTTTAGAATTTTGAATTTTACATGACTACGTGTCTATTTGTGGGTGTATTTTTCAAAAGCGGAAAGTTTTAGACGATTTCAACTTTTATCCACTCCCGGAGTATGTCCCCACAACATGACGTTACACGACTATAGCGTTGCCTATTCTGGAGTGGCTACCATTTGGATAACCTTACAAAACATTCATCTAACCGAATACGTCACACAACACTATATCACGTTACATTGCATTAATACTTCGCTTGTCATAGTGTGGCCACTTGGAGAAACTTACAAAACATTCATCCAACCGAGCATGTCCCACAAGAAAAATGACGTTACATTACTTCTTTGCATGTGACTATCACTCGGAGAGACTTGCAAAACAATCAACCATCCACGTACGTCTCACAACAATATGGTATGATTACTGCTTTGCTTGTCATGGTGTGGCTATCACCCAACAAAACCTCCTAGCCGTTTGTTCACCTGGGGGCGGTCGTTCGAAGCCCGTTTAGCTTAAACAGTCGATAAGCCAGAATTCGATAACATTCCCACAAATCTTCTAAAACTTTCAAATTAAATCTTATATTGTAAAACTATGGGTATGCACGTAAACTTCAGTAAAAAAACCCTTTCAATTTCGTTGTTCAAGGAATTCATAGATGTGGTTTCTTTCTGTCAACTTATCCACTCTTCAAGCTAAACGTGCTTTGAACAACCATGTACGTCTCACAGCAACAAGACGTTCCATTATTACTTTGCTTGTCATAGTGTGGCTATCACTAGAAGAAGCTTACAAAACATACAGCCACCCGAGTACGCCGCTTTCTAATCCAAATCTAGCCTGCACAGAAATCGATTCAACCCGCTAACAATAATCAAAATAAGATTCAAAAATCTAGACTAACCTAGTGACAAGAACTGCTGCGTCAGCATGTTGAGGATCTAAGTCTGACGCTGGACTGTTCTTTTGAACCCAATCACAAAAACCATTCAGAGATCTTCTGGCGTGATTCGTGATGTTTAGTCCTGGCTAATGAAACCAAGAATGATGGAACTACAGAGGCTATACTTGTTTCAAATAGTTGCAAACAAACAAATATTAATAGAAATATTGTCATTGTAAAGATAACATCGAGACTAATAATGCAGGGGGGGGGTTACTGTCGTTGCAGAGGAGATGTTGATAAAATACTGCATCAATTCGTTAACAAAAGCTGATGAAACTATTTGGTTGAAAACATTTATATATCGCCCAATATTAAATGAAAGAACAAGCGCCCTATATCAAAATCTAGTTTGTACTTTCTTAAGAATATAAAACTTATTTGAAAGTCATAGCTGGTAAATCTTTTAAATTCTATTAAAGCAAACATCGATACTTTTTTTTGAGACACCCGGTATATTTACTAGTGAAGGTATACTTTTCTTTAGAACGATATGAGCTACAGCAGCATTGGCTTTACAGTCGGGCCTGGATTACTAGATTGCATTGTTGGAAGTTCTAGAGTGTGGCAAATTTACAAAATGGACTCACAATGCATTCTAACGTATTTAATGAAATAGTGCACGAAAACAGTCAATTTTTGTTGAACTTAAATACGTACCTCATTTTCCTTGTCAAGAATGACCATTCGAACAAGAACAACGTTAATCGCTGAACCGATACTGCGATGTCTGAACACCATAGAAAGCTAAACAAAAAATTCGAAAAGAAATACTGTCTAATGTTAATACTGTAAAATTTTCTCGAAGGAAATCAAGCTATAGTCGACCTTATCTGATATAGTTTCGTTAAGCCGTGCGTAAAGTACTAGGAGAGGTCGATTTTACTTCGTGCATTACCCTTACCATATTCATGACAGTAAAAAGATAAGTTTCCAAATCTCTATCGTGATAATATTTCGTCATGGAGTAATCAGCGACAAGAAGTAATTCAACATGTTTCATCAAGCTCACAGCACGTCTGCTTCTTCGCCTCGCGTAAAAACCTTGCTTCTCTTCCCTTGGTTCTTCTTCTACACGGTCACGATCTTGCGCATCTTCCACTGATAGTGCAAAATAAAAAAATATTTCCTTAACAAGCTTCTTGACCAGTTCACTTGCTCTCGTGCACGACAAACAGTTTTATACCCTGACAAGTTTCTTGACGAGTTCACTTGCTCCTGTGTTTGACGAAAAGGTTTTCCTTATCAAGTTTTGTGATGAGTTCACTCAGTTTTATCGACAATAAGGGAGTTTTTCTGAGAGCCCGGACATAAAAGCAAGACTCCTTACTTAAAAACAAACATGTACAGCTTTTGAACAGGGTTTCTTCTCACGGATAACGGTTGTCAATTTTACAGTAGACAATGTCACGACTGCTGCCGGTCAAAGAAAAATTTCCCGTGCGGCTTAATTGATCAAACACAAAATTTCAATTAACAAGGACAAAAATTATGAAGGTAAACAATAAAAACAGAGCACACGAACAAAGCTAAGGAATAATAATTTACCAGTTACACCACACGCAGGCTCTGTGAAGTTCTTCTCCAGTTTCTCTTTGACAGACCGCCTGTAGATCACGTGAGCATGCTTGCCATCACTCGGTTCGAGTCCCAACACAGGTTCAATAAAGAACTCCCTGCTATGATGTGTTCGGATCAAGCCTGCCTAGTAAATAAACAACTTTCATATGAAATCTAGGATGAGATAAGTCAATAAAAAGAGATGATCTGGGGCCGGTTGTTCGAAAGGTGGATAGCGCTATCCATTGGATAGTGAATTTTTCAACATCCATAAATTTGAAGAAAACATGTCGAAACTTCCATTTTGTTCAGCGATATAAATATTAGAGACTTTAATCTATCGATATCAGTCGTAATACTATGTTATAACGATCAGTGAAAAATTTTACGAAGGCTACAAAGAATCACTATCCAGTGGATAGCGCTATCCACCTTTCGAACAACCCGCCCCTGGAGGCATAAGGTAAATATAAAAAACTGGGGGGGTACGATGATGAAGGGAAGGAGAATGGGAAGGAGATTATTGCGACTGATAGGTTCGCAAGAGTAATTCACAAACGAAAGTTGGCACACCGATTACATTATGAACTGTTCGAAACATTTGGTAGTAATGTTAAACTTGGAAAAACCAAATTTTCACGGCTATGCCAAGTTTAATAAATATGATTACTAAATATTTCAAAAAATTCTTTTCAGAACTATAGAAATCTATCGCCATCGTTAAAACGTTGTTTTTTGCAAAGTATCTCTTTCACACAAGTGGTGGACAAAAGCAAGAAAAATCGCGCGTTTAAAAGCTCGTCAGGTGGTAGCCAGCGTCGCATTTGCAGTCAATCTAAAGTTCTCTACTCACCAATCCCTTGCAGTTACTGACGGCCACTAAACTTGCAGCATAGTTTTTAACTGAACCAATAAAATGGCAATCCCTTCTCGCTTCGCTTCTCTTCCCAGACCTCCACTCGACTTGTAAACCGGAAATCATCAAGCGATCATTGGGTCTCAGCTCCAGATGAAGTTTCTCGTTCTTGTACGGCACGTGGTAGTGGACTTCAGGTGATTCCAAGGAACGTCGTGAACGATGGTGGTGGATATCATGGGATATGAAATTACCCTCGCGGTCCACCAAGTAAGGATAAATGACATGATGTTCCGTTGAGCCTTGCAAAGTTGCCGCTGAAATTCAAAACATACAAGATATTTTGAACCACATTTCATTCACCATGTTGATGTGAAGACCACACAGCTACTACATGAACTCTATTAGAACCATCTTATAACCAACATTGTTCCAAGGGGGATGGGAATTTAGGTTCTTGCAATAAGATAGTTAAATTACAAGAAACATTCACATTTTAAGTATGTTACGCGTATTTTGATGTACCATCGCGACATTCCACGAATATCATTTTTTTCTCAAGATTGCAGATAGAATGAATAATTCGAATCCCAAGGAAACAATTTTTAGAACACCCTGTATGCTAAGGATTGTAAGATGATAAAACTAATTAAAACAACCTTTTCGCCCGGTTGTACATTAATGAATTTAAACGTGGGTGTCCAATTGGGTCGCATTCTTCAACAAAATTTCAACAGTTCGTAAGCATTGAACATCTTGATTGAAGTCTAGTTTTCACATACGGCGACGTTCTTCAAGCAATGATACAGAACAGGATTTTCAATAGGCAAAAAATTTCGTCATCTTTGACCATGATCACCAGCAATGGACGTAGCAAGAAATCACCTACTATACTACAAATAAAGGCTATAGTAGCACAGGATATTGGTACAGATTCCGAGCTGTTTAGGGTTACAGCAAGCTTTTAAGCTCAAAAGCTTCTACGAGGCGACACTTGAAGCGAGCGTCATTATAAGTGTATCGCATGTTGAAAACAATATTTACTAATTGAAACACGATTTCCTAATGGTACAGTAGCGTGCTATAGCTCTGGCAATAGCCAGTGCTGTTTTCAAAAAAATTATAGCGATTTGTTTAGAACGACGCGACGTTTGAAAAATGTTCTCGTATAGTTTGTATTAGAGAACGTCAGTCAGATATTTCAGTACACTGTGAATCCGCTCAGGAAAAGTCGTAAATGTGAGGTCAATAATGTACACTGCTACAACAACAACACTGTTCTTTTCAAGGTTTGTGGTGTGTTTTTAAAATTAAACGTGAAAATTAGTCTCTTTCTTAACGGACGCGTCGTTGAATTCGCCTCGCACAATCTTAAGCTAGCTAATGTTATGCTTCGGACCGATGCACTTATTCAATATCTAATACAAGATTTTTGGAAAAACCACGTAAATTTATTTGTGCAAAGCTTTCGGTCCGTAAGCCCGAACCGTCATCAGTGCAAAGCAGAACTTATCGATGAACTTATTGTTCCCTGTCATATTTCACGTTTTAACACACATGACATCCAGTCGCCTTACTGAAAAAATCTTCTTCCTCTAGCTCTGATCGTTGGCAGATTATCAACGAGAAATTCTCACTAGTAATTGAGATTCAAGTTTATGAGGTCATAGCGTACTATGAACACTCATTATCTTATCTTATGTAGATCATTAGCACTGGACAAAATGTTTTCTTTTCAAAAACTTTTTTTCTCACTGAATGTTTTTCCTCATGAAACAGAAAAACAAACAGTTGTTTTCAAGATAATTGAGTTTGTATCTATGCATCTTGTCATCTTTTTCGGTTTTGACATGACGATATGAATTAAAATTGTTCACCATCATTCGCCGAGCATGTAAATATGGAAACAATTTAGAGAGAATCGTCGCCCCACACACGGAGGAGAAAGTTTCCTTGACACGTTTCTCGACGACTTCATTTGCTCGTGTGTGCGACGAACAAGTTCCCTTCAACAAATTTCTTAACGAATTCACTTGCTTGTGTGCACGACAAACAAGTTTTCCACAACAAATTTCTTGACGAGTTCCACTGTTTGTGTAAACGAAGAACAAGTTTTCCCCAATAAGTTTCTTAAAGAGTTCAAGGTCAGGGATTGCATATATTTATCATATATTTGTCAGAGAAAATTTGTTGTGCATCCACCCATGCATTGCTACTCATTACTGAACCTAATCTTTACACTGAGGTCGGGAGGCTGGCAAACAAAAGAAAATTAATTTCACAAATCCTTTTTTCTCGACAAGTTTTAATTTAAATCCACATAGTTTCTAAAAAAACACTGCACCACTTCTCTAACTATATTTAATATATCTAAACAACTAAAGTAAAACCTCCGACTTAAGGTATGCATAGGACCTTCAACAAAAAATGTTTATGTCTCACCTTGTTTCTTGTCCGTAATTCTGACATCTAAATGAAATTGTCCGATGGAAACCAAAGCAAGAAAAACAAACAACTGTAACATACGCTCCAACATCACTGAAACAATCCGAAAACTGATAGATGACCTAAACAAAAAACGTTTGTAAAAGATTAATGATAGGATCTATACTGCTTGTAAAGGCCAATTTACACGGGCGATTTCTGTTGCGTCTTTTCGCCTATTGAACGATGTGATAGAGCAGATAACTGGCGAATATATTTCTACCTACTCGATCATATACGCTAAAAGTAGAACAATCGCAGCAAAAACCGCCAGTGTAAATGGGCCTTAAGTAGTAATATGCCATTTTCAGCTGCGCAACGTATTTGCACGTCTCCGAGTGATACAGCCACACCACGACAAGAAAAGTAGTAATGTCACGTTACGTTTTCGTGGAACATGCCCGGGAATTTGAATAAATCATAAATTTTTACAAGCAATAGGCAAATCATGACAACCAAGTAGTGAAGTGGGACGCACACAGGTGGATGAGTATTTATTTTCTGAGTCTTTCCGAATGACAACCACATCATGACAAAAACTTTACTATACTAATAGAAGCTTCGTGAATACGAACAGCCTCTTGGGGGACAAAATTTTGCTAAAAATAGGGCCAGTTGACAGATGTGATTTTTATCAAATAAAATTTACACAAACATACAATGAAAAAATCTATCACTTTTCCACCGGCGCACTCACATAATGTCACCGACCTTGACTTTCAAGCACACAAAGCCGCCTAGCTATACTCTTATTGCTTTAACTAGTAACATACGTGCAATTATGTACGCGATCTCTAACAGACGGCCATGCTTCCTACTGGTTGAGAAGACGATAACATAGCCTGGGTGCCAAGGAGTTAGGGACTCCAACGAAGGCGACAAGAATGCATACATTTACTGAACAATACAAATCATCCCACAGAATATAAGTAACTGAGTTTCCATGCAATGGTGCATGGACTACGTTCAGACTAAACGCACATGGGAAATTTGCATGCCTGATTCGCTATATTCGTTATTACAACCTGTACGTGCATAACATCTAATACTGCAGAGCACAGCTTGTTTTCAAAAAATCGTTTAGTGAAACTAAATGCTCTCCTGATCTACAAAAGGTCCCGGGACATAACCTGATAAGATCTACTGACTAATTTCCCCAATCCTCTCTTGCTCAATGTTGTCAACCAAAGTATCACAAATTATCCGCATATACGATACTAACATGGGGCAAAATAGGTGCGGGAGACAGCGCAGACTCGCTCAGCAATGGCTGTCCCAACTAGTTATGCCATGCATTTGGTTTTAGGTCTTCCTAGACTTAAACTAAAGCATGCATACTGCGTAAAAATATGCATCAACGCAAAATATGCAAATCTAAACGTTGTGTCATACACGGCAAGAACAAGAGTGACGAAGACGACTAACCGTGAGCACGTTTCTCAGGTTTCGTGACACGTTTTCAGGAACACGCGTGTTGTTGTGGAGTTACTCTGCTACCTTGAATGCTTGTTCTCGATTTAATTCAGGTCTTATCCAGAGATGAATAAAAATAAAACCACATTCGACTCAGCCGCCTCTTGTCAATCGACGAACTCCTATAACATAGCATGGTGATAACACAGAGAATTAGAAAATGTCTATTAAATACAAATTTAGCAGTTCTAAAGAAAATGTCAACATGTCCATAGTTTAATTCGTTCAAGCGCTGTCATCAATCGTTTAATATAGGTCGGCAGAAATTAGCGAAACACAAGAGGGTTATTGAAAATGCCAAGTATATTCATGTCAAATGAATCGCCCCTTTGCTAGCTGTTCTCTGCACTGTGGAGATCAAATAAAGCACAACCGCTGCGTTTTACAAGATATTATATTAAGTTTAGCGGGCATTGCGGTGTATTTTGAGGGCTAAAATGATAAATTTGCCGGGCTAAAATATATTTTAGCCTGGCCAAAAACTTTAGCTCCGTTAACCACAAGTTTTCAAAAATATCCTCTAAATTATTGTTCAAAATCGGTTTACATACTTTTGCGGCCTTCATAAGTTGTGAATAGCCAAACATCGAAGTATTAAAACGACTCAGTACATGTACATCGTCATTCCATGTTCACAAAAGTGACTGAAGTGTTTACCCGTTGCATGACGCCGTTTTGTACAATAATTGACTCTATCGTTATATTAGAGATCAGTTTGAGTTTTGATAATGAGTGCAAGTACGACTACGACTACAAGATATTTTTTTAAGAGCTTCAGACTTGATTTTTTAAAGATGATTTTTAAACAGCTTCAAACTTGATTAAGAGTGCGACTAGTGCGACTGTGACAAGTAGACATCCAAGAAACATCTTTGAACACAAAAACGACTGCAATTTTTTTTGTTCAAAATCACATGTTCAATGTACTGTTCTTTTTGGCTCCTGAATAACAGCTAGACCAAAGGAAAAGTCGATTGAAAAGTAGTGTTGAAATGAGGGTTTTGAGAAAAAACCTTTTGTAGTCAGGTACAAACCAATAAATGACATAGTTATCATGCACTTCAAAAACACCTAAAATTTCAGTTGGTTTATAGATGTACATTTATTACAATCCAGCACAAAAGGAGCAGAGAGATATTACAACTATTTTACCCCAGCAATTACGCGCCAAGTTCTTATTTTGTCATAACAACGTACAAGTGTACAACTACTCTTGTACAAAAAGTCCAATAATGAAGTAAGATTAACGCTAAAACTAATATAACAAGTGGTTTGTCTGTCTTGTGAACACTTATAGACACTCGTATCTTCTATATATACTGTAGAATAGTTGGTACAAGCGATTTACGTTGAACCTGCGTTCACGCGACCCCCATTAGCTTGGAGATCTTAAACAGTCAATGGAAAGAGACGAATTGGATGCTTCCAGACCTAAGCTATAATTTAATGTCTCGTAATGTTTAGTTCCTCAAAGGCCGCTTAATAAGCTCAATGTGGTCCTAAATCATGAAGTACCATCATATCAATATATTTTCATAATGCATATATATAGTCGATGGACAAAGATGTTCTGGAGGTTCGACCAGAGTTGTTTTTATGTTTTTGTTCAGTTTGTCCATTCACACGGTCATTGAACTCATTATGTTGTCTGCGTATAGCACGAAACGTCGACGATTGAAAACTGTTTAGAATCCATTTCAAGAATCAACACTCCAATGATTGCAATAAACATAATGCAAAAGAAGATTTGTACACCTTCCTGCACCCTTCATACGAAATTATATTGCCCTAATTCTTGGCAATATGAAGTTTGTACGCGCTTCCAGAGCATCTTCTTGGCAGAGTGTAAACACAGGATGTTACAGTGAATTGTACACTTAAGTCAAGAATATATCATTAAACATATTTTTGTACAACAATTACTTAAAGTCTCATATAGGTTGCGCCAATCACTAGGTCGTACATAGTTAGACTGCAAGAACATTGAATGCTAAAAGTAACTCTCAACTCTGTATTCATACTTTTAGCGAGTCAGTCACTATATAGTTTTCGCTTTTTCGATTCAGTCTCGCAACTTTACCCAACATATATTCTTTAAATGAAGAACACCAAAAAGAAAGAGATATTATGTATAAAAGAATCTACAAAGAGATGAAAGTACTACTAAAAATTAGCTGGCATATTGTGAACTATCATTGTAGATAGTTATTGGTAATATCGTTGCACTGACGTCAGAGAAGGATTTAAAATTGCGTAACTCAATTACATTCTATCCGGTGCAGTCACTATTAGGTCAAATTATGGTTCAGGATAAACAATTCATTACAAAATAACTGCAATAACCCTAGCTGATTTACAGACTGTAATAATTATATAATAGTAATGCATATGGTTAATGATCAATGTAGCCGACAACCCCAAACTGCCCAGCGTGCTAATTGCTTAGTACGCGCTACTTTCTTAAAGAGCCTGAGAACTAGGTTGGCGTGATTTGCTTTTAGTAGACTAATTCATTGTATGTTCTACAGACATTCTATCTGAACTACAGGATCAATTGTACTTATTATTAGTACCACATTTCACCATAAATCACAATTAGAAGCCGAACTTTTGGCGTTTACCTTTTTGTACAGAATTTATCAAAGATTTTGCAAGTAGGTTTGAAAGACGTTTATCAAACACGTTAACATCACTCCGACTATTTTACGGAGAAAAACCCACAGCTGATGAAACTCTACTCACTTTAGAGCGAAACTTTACTCCACGAGCTAGCTCCACACTCGATTGACCAAACTGGCAAACTCCAAACACAAGATGACAAAAGCAAAGCCTATTTATACGTCTAAATTGCCGTAACCTCGGCTAAGACAAAGTATCTAATTGCAGTTTAACATGCTGTAAATAAGCTTATTTCTTTGTGGGTTGTTAAAGAGGAAAAGGAGAGGTGCCACGTGCATTGCAGGGGTCCAGAAGACAGCATCACTCATTAACATCAGAACTAATCACGGAATACAATCACGCACAACAGATCACTTAATGAACCCTAATGACCTGTTCTGAAATACATGGAAAAAATTGAAAGAGAGCTCTTGCAAAATGTAGCTGCTTAAAAGAGACTGAAGTTGTAGGTCTAATACGACAAGATTTATTCATTGAATCTCATCGATCATACAATAAATCAGTGCATATTTTCTGAAGTTGTTTTATTGAGTAACTGTTCAGTTTATGAATATAAATCTTCGGCGATGAGTTCTAGGAAAAATTTAGTTCGCAAAAAAAAAGTGAAGTCGTAATATGACAAAACATTATTCATTTTATCTTATTAAATATAATAGTACACACGAACATTTCTTACAATCAAGTCCAACGATTTGTTTTCAGTGGAAAAAAAAACATTTTAAGAAAAACTCTTTCAAAGAAAATCTGCGGCCTGTCTTTATTCGTTAAGTGTTATAGCTATATATAACGATAGTGCGGCTTCATGCAGACAAGAAGAATAAATATCTTAAAAGTTCCTACAACATAGCCAGGAAGTTATGTTTTCACAACAAAATATCTTACGGAAAATGCAGTGTTGAAGAATTAATTCGGAGTAGGTTTCAAATAAGGAGTTTAATTTTCACGTTTGAAAGCTACGGCAAACGGCATTGCCGCTTTTCTTGAGTGGTTTTTCGCTACTTGTCTTTTAAGATATTATAGGCACTTTATGTCAAACAGTTTTATTTTAATTTCTGTGCCGACACAAGTGGTTTATTTTTGCTTTACTGTCTTTATATCGAAAAACTTTTCTACGCCTGATTTGTCGTAAAACAAACTCTCTAGTAGGTGACGTGTACGGCGAACCGCTAAACGTTAACAGCAAATTTTAAATCACTTTTGATTGCAAATCTACAGGTTTCTGAAGTGAAGTTGCCAAACCACGCTTCAATTCATTGTATATAGGTTCATGTAACATCGAACAACTAATATAGTCGACTTTAAAACGCGATTTTAAGTATGCCGTTTGCGGTTGGCGGTATACCGAAAACGTCAGTCTAATCCCTAGAGTCAGCAAAGGAACTGACGCGGCCCCGCACGAAGCTCTGCACTTAGCCTTGAAATAGCAAATTATAGCCAGACGTCGCAGGTTAAAAACCACGGTTGCCAGTGAACGTTTTGAGCAATTCTTCGCTGCATGGTTATGGTGTACATATAACTAACTCGCTTACGACAAAACTGTGACAATATTAAGCGGATCTAAGAAAATTTTGCAGCATATGCGAAGAACTGAACAAATTTTTAGCAGAATTCCGTAAAGATAACATAGCTACATACTAAAATCAAAGGCAGCAAATGCTTGCTGGGATCATCGTTGTCTTTGCGTTATAGCACAAATGTTACAATTACATATAATACTGGTGACAATTCAAATGCAAGCCGAAGTTGTAAAATATAACTTCAGTGTAATCAGCGGCATATTTAAACACATCTGCGGAGGAATGCAGTCTTTGAAAGCATCGTGGTCATACCAGACCGTAAGTACACGCATATCGATCAAGGTGCAAAGTTATTTGGAAAAAATAGGCAAAACAAACTTTCAATAATAAAATGAATTCTATAGTTCCACAAATAATTACTGTTATTCTTACTCTAAGTAATAATAAAAATAATTATTATATTACATTGTTATTATTAATAGCTGACTAGCAGTAATAGTTATTTTTACCCTAGACTTCCCAACAACTATACGTTCGTGCAAGTAATATAATGACGACTCCGGCACGTATTGTTTAAGTCAATATTGTGCATTTTACTTCAGGAAACGCCTGATATATTTGATTTGGGAAATTCATTAAATATATTATGTTGTCTGATGATAAGTCTCAAAAATCAAATTCAAAAATTGTACTATTTGATGAATTTGTGTGGTTCAAGTTACCACAACAGATCAGCTCGGTGCTACCATAAGTACTAGTCGTTCAATACGTCATATTTAATCAAAATCAACGGCATGATGGTTTGGAAGTTGGCAAACTTTTACAGACATGTAAACTAACTTCCTTACAACATGAAACTCTTGTGAAAAATATGAAAAAAGATACAACAAAATACGCCATATTGTCCCTTTAAAACTCTATAAATTTATTTACTGGCGTTCAGTGAAATTTATCGTACACTGAAGTGCATATTCTCTGAGAAAAACTATATTTCTACTAATTCTGCAATAAGCTATAATACTAATCACCAATTTTCGCAAATACTTGCTAAAGGAAACTCGCAAATTTAAAGCGACTGGAGCCCACAGGAAGGTGCCTCCCAGATGTCCAAAGTTAATGGGTGGAAGTTTAACGCTTCTTACTGTCATAGAATAATTCTAAATCATTTTACAGGTTATAGGTTATAATTTTTCAATTCCCATTGAGCTACAACTGGTAGTCAAGTTTGGAAATTTACAGTTACATAAAGAACTAAAGGATGACAAAAAGAATGAAAAGAACTAATACCATTTTCTCGCTATGACTGCAAGTTGGCCATCATCTATTGCCGTTCAACAGTGCTTGTAATGAAATCATAATATTGTATATTCGTTTTTGAAATATGTAGATTGTTATGAACTTACCACACAGTCAATTGAATTATACAGATCGGAAAGTTAGGAAAATTTGGCCGCTTCAACTATAGATCTTTGTCGGTACCATAACTAAGTGCCTTTGCACGCAAGTGCACAAATCTTTTGAATTTTTGCTTCATTCTACATTATATTGCCACAGCACAGTTGAACGACTGGATGATTGTCAGACAATCTCAACAGTATAGGATAATTGCTTGATTACAGTTATTAGACATCAAAAACACATTGTCTTCACCGCTCAATTGACGTGAATAGCAAGATAAAACAAAGACTTGCCTTCGGCCAAGTTTACATTAAATATCTCCAATAACTACGAATTTGCTTGACTCTACAATTATCTTCCTACAAAGAGCGAATAATCAATATAACGCAAAATCTCTAAAACAGTTATGTCTGCAGTGGATGACAATGCGTACCACTACAAAAAGGTTTCATTCGCACCAAAGAGCATTTTCTTAATAACAAAATACACAAACAAAATACAAAATAATAAAATACGACACCAGATGATGTAAGAAAACTTTCTTACTTTTCAGAAAGATGCACCATGTGTTATTAGTAAAGATTACTAACTAATTATATTAACTGCCTTTTCTCCATCTTCTCTCTTACTAATTCTTACTTCAAAATTGTTCTTCATTTTCGTTCATTGTGAGGTGAAACATTTCAATTACATTGGTTGATGTTCAAATAGTGAAAATTTCGCACTCCTATACTTGTTCTCGCAGTGGTAGAAAATCTAGGCCGACTGGATTAAAGCTCTCCTAGCAATACCGACATTTTCATATAATCCTGTGTATTTCCTTTCGCAGATTATACTAGAAAACTCATCTAATTATAAGTTTAAAAACACATCAAAGTTTGTCTTGGGACACTAATCTAGGTAGACTATTCAACGGCACTCCACAATATAAAAATATTAATCAAAGATATTGCTTTTCACGTTCCAATCATATACGACATTTAGTATAACATGCAAACGAATTGGCATTCTGAGACTACATACCTTTTCCAGTATGTTATTAGTAGGCCGTTGATTATCTACTTGTTATGAATTGAATTTGATTTTTATTCAATATACCCACCAACAAAAATTGCACGCATACTTCAATGTTTTCGCACAAAATTAACTTATAGAGCGAAATCATGCAATCATACACTGCCATGAATGTAAAATTTCACTGTTTGAGGGGCGTCGGTGGTGCAGTCGCTAGGACAAGCGCCTTTCACCAAGTAAGGAGGGTCTTGGTTCGATTATCAGCGCGGACTTCACTTTGCCCATGTGCAGAGTTCGTCAACTACTCTGCCGAAAGTCGTAGGTTTTCTTCGGGCACTCCGATCTCTTCCTACAGGAAACGTTGACAGAGTGGGAAGGATAAACAGATTAGGAAATAGTAATTGATTGTAGCAAAAATAAACAGTCTAGGGTAATCTATATACATAGACAAACTGTATACATTAGAAAAGCATTGTAAATAGTTACGCAATTCAGCACATGCAGCCAGGAAGCTATGTGTAACCTATCTATCTATATAAGACGGGTTTTAGTCAATATCTCATCCAATTTTCTAACCGAATTCTACCCAGATTGAACCAGTTGGTCCTTCGCATAAGTCCATCACCAACTTTCGTCAAAATCGCACAATATTGCCCGAGATACTTGAGCTTGCAAACAAACAGAGATAAAAACATAACTTTCTGGCAGAGGTAGCAAGCGATCTACAGCTACGCCTGTGTTGGAGGCCAAGTGCATCACGATAGATTTCCGGGAGAGACCAGAAATTTAAGTGCAAAACAAAATAAAAACCTCAGATAATAGAAAAAGCAAACGTTATTTTAGGTAATAGCACTACTGCTGATGAGTTTATTAATTAGTACGTCTTTGACCAATAGGTTTGGAAACTGGCCCAAAAGCTCAAGGGGCACTTGACGACAATGTAAAGCATTCCATACAACGCCAGCAACCATGTCGTGTCAATAAATATGCAAGTGCTGTTATATTCGAACGAACACAAGCGCCAATATATTCCTCGGAATTTTCTTCTTGAAATATTAACCAAAACGTATATATAGTTCGGATTACTACAGAAAATCGCATTATGATGACAAGATGATCGCAAACTCGAAAAACTTAACTTAAAAGGAAACCGTATCAAAATTTAGGGCATTACTAAAAGGAAAAAATACTTCCCATTAAATTGTCATTACCACTATAGACTCCACTTGCAATAACACTTGCTGGCCTTGCACATATTGGTTATAAACGTATCGTCGGTATTGTTGCAATATGTTACTTTTTCTAAACTTCCTACACACGCGGCTACATAAATAGCTACATTTACAGTCACCAAGAACGAACGTCAAAACGATGTTGGCATGCTTTGAAGCACAACCCGCACACCACACGTGTTCTTGCCCCCAACTCAGTTTTAATTCTTTCTAAATACTTTAACACCTTAGCTACAGTTACTGCCTTTGTACATATATTTAAACCGTTTGAACTAATACACAAGGTGCAGGAAGAACAACAGTATACAAAACGTTGCTTTAAAAAGGAATATAAGACAAAAACATGAATGAAAAAATATCTCAAATATCCTGCAGACGAGGAATGCAACTACAGTCTACATAGCCGTCGGCTAGAAATGCTTAAAACCAATAACCACAAAGAATAACATAAATATTGCATAAGGAAATACTTTACGTATATAATTTGATCGAAAATTAAGATTTTCCATGTTTAGTAATAACAAATCACACTGTTACCTGGTGAAAATTACTTCTCAGGACATGCTTGACAATGCAAGCCCCGACATATTGCACATAGTGTCAATGCGCTGCATAAGACACGAGGTCTTTGGACAAAACTCCTTTGTCTTTCAAGTTGCATGTTAACTTGGGCAAGGACAAATACAAAGAACAACGTATTATCTAAAAACTTCAAAAAATTTTTCTAGGGCATTCATGTGAGACTTGCCCTGGTTTTCAAATATCGTAATTCATTGGCATTGCACCCCGATCCAGAGCCCTCTATGCGAGAGAGTTAGGACTTCTATTGTCTTCATGTTGGAACGAAAATGGCGGAATACAATCGCAAAACAATAGATTACCGCCATTTTTGATCCAAA
>JAODVM010069216.1:0-17407 GCA_025400095.1 Phenganax marumi | reverse complement strand
TCTCATCAATCGTTATAAAACAAGATAAAGATAAATGTTCATAGACTAAACGACGCTAAGTTTGTTTTGTTAGCCAACAGGAAAGTTTCGCCGTTTTCTGTCCAGTTTTACGAGGGTTGAAAAATCCACTATCCAGTGGATAGCACTATTCACCTTTCGTACAACCGGCCCCAGATGTATATTTGTCAGTGCTGGCGACTCGACGACGAGCAGCAAAAACAAGATGGCGTCCGATGAGAATTGAGAATGAAAAACAAAAATTTGTTGATTTTTTTGTTCATTACGTCAAGAAAAACGAGAACGTAATACTATCAGCAGAGCCCTAAGGCAGAAGAACCGAGAAAAACATACCTTTTGGCGAAACAAAAGCTAATCGTAAGCAAAACAGAAAAATTGTATTGAAGAAACAAATCGAATGTAGATGTATTTTTGTAGATTTTGTGGGTACATGGCGACGTATACGAAGTGTTTATATTTCGGCATTGAGTACTTTGATGATATGATAAACAACAAATGTACCCAAAAACAGTCTTTTACTTTTTCTTTGGCAATCATCAGAAAATCTCTTCTGTGAAATGTCGAGTAGCCATATTCTGCTTGCGGAAAAGTATAAACTGCCCGTGTGTTAAAGGCTTTCTTTGTTACAAAAGTTTGTTTTGTAAATAAGTCTCTTACTCCAAGTGGCCTCCTGTATAGACTTCGATACTGGCTTTTGATGCGAAGATTTAATTATTTTGGGTAAAGTTCCGAATACTTGCGGTACTATTAAAGGTATAAGCAATTTCGCAAGCTTTATACTAATGTTTATGGCCATATGATGTTAATCAAATCAATTTTCTTTTCGTAACCGTTAACAAAGAACTTTTTGTCAGTTTTTTTTTTGCTGAAAGTAAATTTGAATGTGTACGCTTTTTCTTGCTCCTGGCTATGAATAAATTTTGCAAGAATTTGTGGCTATTTTGTTTTTGTGTGTAGCGGATTCAAGAGCTTCTCGACTAAAACGTGAAGCCTGAAATTTTAACTTTATTCTCATCGGGCATGCGGATTTTAGCAGAAATGCTAAATTAACACCTAAACAAAGTTACTATTATTAGTGTCACTGACTCAACCTTTCAAATCACCTGCAACTAACGTCAATTACTTATAACTGACGTCGGTTACTGAAACTGTACTTTACGTGAACGCTCTGCCATTTTTTAGCATCATTTATTTTGTTTATAGTATTGTTAAATAGCTTAAACAAGAGTGAACGTAGAGATTATCATTCATATCATTTACTATATATAGTACATATATATCTGCACAACTTTCGAGTCTTCGTTATTTTAAATACTCTGAAGTGTTTGTGTTTTTTTATTCGTTTTGCCATTTGATCATACTTTGTCGGGACTGCATTAGATCACATCAGTCAAAAGTTGAAAGATTGGCAATGTTGTGAAAAGTCGAAATAAGGAATGTTTCAGCGAGCATTAGTCAGCTTGGTGATGTTCTTCAACTTTATATTTTCATAGTGTTGAATGCAAAATTTAATGGTCTGTATTAAGTAGTCGACTATTAAAATTTGATAGTTTTACACTAAACGTCCCACATAAGTTCAGGAAAGCAGGAACGCTGTTTTTGACCCATCCATCTAATCGTTTTCTGGGAGAAAATCTCACACAACACTTTGCTAGTTGGACCTCACGTTATATTTTCAAGGACTCGCAGCTTCGTCATCCGTCGTCAAAGACTCGCAAGAGCCCGGATATTCCACATTCGCGCTGAAGAAAAATTCCGGTTTCCGGTCGCATGAGTCCAAACCTATCGGATCGTACGGCAGGTGTAGGAATTTGTAAACACCAACTCTTCCCTTGACCTACGAGGTTAGAAAGAAAGTTACTGTTTACCGTATTTTCTCGTTTGGCGTCGCGTTGCTCTCTAAATTTTAAGTTTTCCAAAGGCGACGCTTATTCGAGGAGGGTGTTCACTTGAACGCGACGCTTTTAGACACACTTGTGTGTAAATAACGATAACTATACTATAGAAAAGATCTAATATTCCCGAAGTTGCTTTAACTTGTAGCTAGTATTGTTGTTTTATATTTGCCCCTTGAACAATTATGTATTTGTAATTAATTAGTGCGGCGCTTAGTTTAGTGCTTGCTCGAGGGTGGTGCTCATTTGAAGATGGCGAGGAAATATGTAAGTCAAACAGTGCTGTTTCAATTTTGATGTGTAGAAATCACATTAACATCACTTAGCGGCCATTTTAGATTATATTCTCTGACGATTTTTTTAAAATAAACAAAAAAAACTCTTAAAAATAAAAAGTATGGTTACATGGTTGTAGCAGATCGTTGTTACATATTCATTTTCTATTTTTCTGAGTTAAAGAATTCTGGAAGCAAGGACACACAGTAAGCAAAACTCAACTTTGCGGCCATATTTTAAAGTTTGTTGATTTTTTGCTGACTGGCTTACTGCGGGCCTAAGCTGCTTACTGTATTACTAAATTCTATCGCATGTATGTGTATGTATCAAAACTCTTACTAAATGTGTCATCATTGACGAGCACAAATTCTGGCTTGATAAAGTTGGGAAATTTTCATGATTAAGCATAATTTCAGATATTTTTTTGTGATTATATTTAAATTATTTCCGCGTCAGTGTACCTTTCGGAACTACTTATTAATCTATCAAATGATGTTTCAAGGGTTGAAAGTAGGTGCTTAGTTTTTGTTTTGCTTCAACGATCAAACTTCCTCTTGTATGAAAATTATACTCACTCCTAAATTTCATTGCCGATTATTTGCTACATAAATAGCATGGGAGTTGTTCCTACAGTTGAAATTGAATCAAACAAGCGTTGCCAATCTTTGTGATTTGAAGACAATGTCGGGCATATAACGTTTACTAATAATATTATGAAAACTTCTCGACCAATATACATTGAATATGTAGAAACTTCCGTTTTATTACCAATATGGTTTTCTTAAGTTTGTAGTTAGTGTAGCGAATGTATGCATACGCTGTACTATATTCAGACTTATTTTCGTCGTCGTACCGCATTATTTTTTTTCATTTTCTCACCGTAAACTGAAACATAGCTCAAAAAATTGAATTTTGTGGTTCTATTTTGTGTTTTTATAGTGGATTTATGGAGAACACGAATGAGACAAAAATCATGCATTGTTATCTGTCTTCCCAGGATTATTTGTCTTCAAAACAGATAAAAATTAAAAGGTAAGCCACGACTTCAAGCGTTCACTGTTTGTTTGGACTTCAGCTGTGTGTATGAAATCTTCAGAAAAACCATGGCGCCGTGTTTTCAAGTGTTGTTTTTTTTTCACCATGGCGGATTTGCAGATCAAGTGATTTTACAGATTAATGAAATGATGTACGTGCGCGGTGCACCCTGGTTAAATTTATGTCCACTTGCTATTCATGACCGCAAGTACTCTTGTTGGAAGTCAGACACGCTTACTTAAACATGTAAAACAAAGAAGTTCTTGGACTGTCTCGAGATTTTTGTAATGCTTAAACGATGACTGCGAAAACCAGAAAGTTGCTGCATCCAACAAGAAATAAGCTCATTTTAGCAAAATTTTGGTGTACTTATTATTTATTGCTAGTTAGATAGCATAAAACTAATCCCAATTTAAAGTTTTTAGAAGTCTTCACTTGAGACTATGTAAGTTCCGGAGATTTATATGCAGAAAGTTGGATGTATTTTGTTAGAATTCTAAATTCGGCCATTTCCAGCGATGTACGTTTTAATTTTATGAGCTATTTATTTGCGTAGCTGTTGAAGGATGCAATCTCGTGCTTTAAGTTGTATTAGTAACGAGTGTTGTTATTAGCAGACATCGCGCGAGCCGATATCAAACTATGTTGCAATGCGTGTAGAATTGCATGCTTATACCGACTTTTTGTCATTGTAATCTGTAAAACAAAGTATGGCAGCAATATAGCGTGGAGACTGAATGAAATATTGCTAAAATGAACCTTAAGGTCCGAATTGCCTCTCGAACTGTTTGGACCGGACGTCGTAGAAGAAGGTGCTTCTAATTTTTCAACGCTCAGTAAATGAAACTGGAAAAATATCGTGAAAAGAGGTCTTTATAAAGGTGAATAAAGTTATTGAATAAAACTGATTGCGGTAAATAATCATTCACGTATAATATGCAACGACAGAAAGAAGATTTTTCCCAGTTACTTTTGCTCGGTTCATACGCGGCATATATGTTTCCGCTTTAGTTTATGCAAATGAATTGTTTTCCCGCGTTCGCTACGGATCATAGCTCATGCATATTAAGTACTAACAACAAACAAGAACTCGTACCTTCATAATTAAATCTCGCTTGTAATATTGTCTTATGGCTCGTCGCAGTTTTGTCTTGTTCATGTTTGGTCTGTTCTTCAGCAAACCCCATAAGCTAGCTACTTCGTCAGGGTCGACCATCATAAATTCTTTCTCGTATTTATTCGTCCAGTTTATGAAAGGTGCACACTCCTCGTCCTCTAATAGGCTGACCAGGAATTCCCAAAGATACGCTTGAATTCGACGTTTGATTCTCTTTTGTTCCATTTCTTTGAAGTCGATACCTTCATAAAACGCCATTATAATAGTAAGACAAATTTGGAGTATATTTTTAAATCTTGGATATTAGTTCATTTGAACGGATGACATTTCATTAGCATTTATAGATTGAGAATCGACTGAGTTTTCGTTTGAGAGTTCACTTGCTCGTTTCTTTTGAAAAGGATTTTGACAGATGGACTTCCTTGTGGGTTTTCCAAACAGGTTTTATTTTTTATGAAAAGTATCTTGACGAGTTTACGTGCTTGCGTTTACGATAAACGAATTTTCCTTGACAAGTTTCTTGAAACGAAAACTCAAAATCGTTTTAATTTTGGTACGCACTAAATTTGGGTAAACTGCAATAAATTTTAAATACAGATAGACTGGCAGTGGCATTGATAATTGAATGTTGAGCGTAGGCATTATCTTTTTGTAGGGCCTACACTTCCTTCGAAATTAGTAGTTTTATGATTCAATTCCTGTGTTTAGAATATCGATTGTTCTTTTCCGTGTTTAGCAAAACTATGGTTTAACAATAGGAGTTCGCTGTGTCTGCACCAAGCAAATATTTACCAAACAATTTTGAATCGAATATGATTTTGAATTTGATCTTTCCCAGTCATTTGTTATATGGTGTTCAATTATGCGCATAATTTACTGAGGCCAAATATCGAAAATCGAAGACATAAAGAACTGTTTGTACATATGTTGATTACTTCGTGTGTGTTTTTTCAGCCAACTTTATTGAAATTTTGCCAAGCTAAGTTTATCACAAGTTAATTATTCTAGTGTTTAGTGACATAGGCCCATATTATTTGCTGCAATCGTTCGGCGAAGTACAATGCATTACAAATTTGTATTACGTAGCATTTAACTTTCTAACAAGTTGGTGGGCTAGAACGCTTATATGGAAGTGTTTAGTGGCGTATGCCCCTCCACTGGGGTAGGGGGTAATGAATGAAGTGCGAGGTAGTGAATCATATTCTTTTGAACGGATAAACGTGCCCAGAAATCTTTCTGCACTTCATTAAAGTTTAATTCTAGGCGATTTTCTCGTATGAATTGGCATGCAGAATTTAACATTCTTTTGTTCTTTCTCCATGGAAAACTTTTGAATGCAACAGCAATAGTCAACCCCCTACTTGCAACTGGTGTAGCCCAAGGCGTTTGGATGAACTGTAGGTTGCAAGGCTAATATTGAACTTCAAATGAAACATTATATTGCTCGAATGCATGGCCAGGGTTGATTGGGGTTCATGGTGATATCAAGTAGACGGACCACGTACATTTTTGGACCTGAACATGAGCAATTGTGAAAATGCTAGAATAAGACGCACTCCGCCAGGAAATGAGCTTGAGGCTTTGCGATGCCGATGCAGTGGTCTGACCATTGAACAACGATTCAAGCTCCCAAGAACTGGCCAATAATTCATGTATATATTATACGGGCTATTGCGTTTGGTTAGGTTTAGTTATATAAAAATATTATAAATCCATTTTAGAAATTACAAAGGTAAAAATTGCGTAAAGCGCAGCGTTTACTTACTTAGTATTATGTGTAATAGCAAGGTATAACTGAACTTACTTTTCAGTATATTCGGATGGTGCTTCGTTGAGGCTCTGCGAGAAGTGAATGGTATGGGCAGCCGCGCACTTGCATAAGTGGATGCCAAAGGTGAATAATAGTTGCGCTAAGTGAAGCAAACGATTGGATATAAGACGCGAAGCCGGTGATACGTCTGAATGACGCTAACAGGAAAGCTATCAAATCATGTCAGAAGTTCCGTGTCCATGTCAAGGGTGTCTTCAATTTGTTTACGTCAATCCTCTGCATTGTGGACAAAGGTGAAATCTAATCCATGCACTCGTGAGAATACCACAATTGCATAGCAAACGGCACTTTGCCCTTTCCCCGTGTTACACAGTTCGTATATTTTAACAATTATTTCAGTGAACTCGTCAAGAAATGTTTTCATGTGGAACATCTTCTTGTTGGTCGTACTCAAGAGCTAGCAAACTTGTCGAGAAACTTGTCCAGCAGAATTTTCTCGTTTTGTGTGCGACTTGAAAGAGTGCTTGTCATATTTTTAGAATCATGAGTTGCATGCAGGCATTCTCCAAAAAGCTGACAAGCTTAAGGTGGCCAGTTGCGAAATTGTTAAAAAACAGACCAGACAGACCCGACCACTCTGGTGGGGGCGGGCGCGAAGGCGAGCATTTTAGAAACTTCATTAGAATCACAATGGCGTAGACATAGAATACTGTTTTAACAAACAAACTGTTTGATTAAAAGTCCTCCTACACGTTTTGGGACCTTTGACGCATTGTTTGATCGCGGTAACGCCGTACAATGGTTTGAGCATCGTTCCGTCCTACCACAGAATTGCTTTGGCAGCGCGATGCAGCCTGTGATACACGGCTGTGTCATCAAAGGTCATTTGCTATTTTGCGACCGCTTTGCCCCGGCGGACGGAGCGCATGTTAAAAAAATGTCCGCTCCACCTGCGCGGACAAAGTGTCAATAGAAAATGTTCAAAGCCCTTTTCCACTTGATGGCAGTCTAGAAGTGACACCGACACTTGGCGCGCTAAATTTTTCGGCGCGAAAAAGTTAAGTCATTTCCTAATCGTAACCCCCTCGCAAATATGGTTAGTCCCTTCCCCTTTTAACCCCTTTTCATCTAACCCGGAGAAAGCGTCTCCACTTCATTTGTTTACTGGATAAATAAAGTAACTAGCAGTGTACATTTATGTGTTATGGTGCGTTTAATGCAGTCCTTAAAATGTACATTTTAGAGTTTGTTTCTTGAGTAGGTACTGCATGCTCAAGGACCAAATTATTGCACAATACTGCACATTTGCACGTTTCGCATTTTTGATAAAATGCGGTGCTTTTTAATCAATGCAGATGGTGTACAGTTCATTTGAGTTGGTCTGGTGATTTCTGTTTGTGGAATAGACATTAAGAGATCGTATTATATGGCTAGGTGCGCTTCTAATTATTCTGTATATTCGGTTTTATGGTCTAAACACGCTACGGTTGAATGAGCTTGGTATGCAAATGCTCTTGGGCCCTAGGAGAAGGGCTTGAAATGAGTATGGATGCTGCCTTTATGGCTCTTGTATAAATCCATACTTTTGGCGCATGAACTCTTGCACGTGCCTTAAGAAACTTTAAATTTGACTTGTTACATGCAATGTTTGCAACAAGAAATATATTCTTCTTAACCAACATTTCAGACATATATCTAGTCCCACATTTAAATTCGCTTTCGTTCCAATGGCGAAAGCTGTAGCGTGTTCCCCGCCATTTTAGTATCTATGATCTTTATGCATTGTACGTCTGTGTAAGTCTAAGTAAGCATGAATATTAGCGAAGTTAAATAAATAAATAAATAAATAAATAAATAAATATTGTTTTAGCAGAAGGAAGACGATAACAAGCTTACAATGGTTGACTTTTCACGACAAAATCTGACAGTCGTTATGGAATCTAAATTTAGCTTCTAGTTCCCGTAGATCAAATTTTCACACGCTTTGTCCTTGTTGGTTGTAAATTTCTTTTTGCGGCTTGGAAAGATTTGCGAGAGATTATGTCAATATAATTATGTAATTTGAATTAGCGCGCGGAATTAATGAGCGCGCAAAATCGTAAGTGTGTCTTAATGATCAAGAATTAATGTAATAATGTGCAAGCAGTCACAGGAATAGTCAAAATTTGCAGACATAGTTTGGAGACTTGGTCCTTGGGTAAATTTGGCCATGGCTTTTTTTTTGTCACGTAAATATGTTTACTTGCGCACAGCCAGTGGCGACAACGCTTATTAAAGTTGCTTTGCTGCGGAGGCTGTATATACAGTTACAGTACAACAGCTTATCGTATCTATTAGTCATGGTCATGGAATAGTCTCACGTTTCAATAAGACTAATGACTCGTTTTATAGACAGTTATCATTGCCTGAAATTTATGACCGGTAAATTGAAAGACATTGTCAGTAGAGAAGTCCCGCACAAGACAAGAAGTTCCCCTTGAACGTTTTTTGATGAGTTCACTTGCTCGTTTGGTCGTGTAGGCGACGAAAGGGTTTCTTATGGACTGTTTTTACTACTCTCCCTAGCGCCAGACTTTTGTCCTTTCAAAATAATAATAATGATAGTAATAATAAATAAATAGTAATAATGATAATTATAATCATGGGATGAAATGAGTATGTTTTTGGACAAAACTTATAGTTGATAAAGTAATAGTTTCTTTGTTTGCTGCTTTGAAACTTCATCCAAGTTTCAAAATGGCGGTTCTAGAAAGCGTTTTAGTCCGTTTATGTCATTTTGATAAGAATAATCTCATTTTTAATCGTTTATCACGCCCGAGATGGCAAAAACACCAAAAATAGTCAGAGTGAAGGCTTGGTCACTTTTCCTTTGGCGTCTGTTTGGAAGCAAATATCGCCACAAAACAAAGCAAAACAAATTTAATTGTGTACCAAACGTATTTTTTGTCGGAAGATGATTCTGAACCAGATATTGATCTATATTTGACGCCAAAAAATATCAGAATTTGTTGTTTGTAGGAGCATATAAAACAGAAAAGAAACGTAGTCGTCTGCGCAGGTCTTTTCGAATCTCTCCCTGGCGCCATGACGTCTCCGAAGGTTTCTTACAGTATTTATGGCTTTGATAGTTGTTGCTATTACTAAATTCTAGCGCTTTATGCTCAACGGCAAAAGGCTTTTTGCAACAAGATCAGGGAGGTGGCATTGCAGTTAGCTGTGTAGTGTGAGGTCAAGGACGAAGACCTGATAATTGATTAGGTAATCCTCCTTGGGAGTAACACCTGTGATGACATACGTCCTTCAGATATCCAAAAAGATGTCCGCATGCCGTTTACGGCAATGTTTCGTGTGCGTTATGTCAACAGGAAGACAAACAACATACGAGAAACACACGCCAGTAAACGATATTGCTTTTACGAATCTTCATGTGCAGTAATAAAGAAGTACATTTTGATCAACATTATACCATAAATGATACATCTGAATACAGGCTACTTTAACACATTACATTATGACATTGACATAGAATAATATTTAACCGTAATAGACTAAAATAACATAGTAACACAAATAATAGTGCTGTGCCAGTCTGCTACTCAGTTAGCTGGATATTTATTGGTACATTTGGCTGCATTGTAAGCATGGGCAGGAGCGTATAATCATAAACCATGTAGTTAAAGAAGATTTGAGCAAATTCTGTTCGAATTTCTAAATTAGTTATCAAACTTCATCAAAATCTTTTTGTGCAAATTAAATAAACTAGTCTTTGTTTTCGTTCATTTGCGATTAATTTTCGCATAAATTGCGAAACGAAGTGTTCGTTTTGGAAACTGGCGAATGGAGAGTAATTCAATAATGAATTCAATCTCTATGGGGTATCGCTCAGTGATGTCATAGATGGCGCTAACTTGCGAGCATTTACGCTATTGTTTCTTGTGTATACGTCAACAGGAAGGTATCAAAGTTGCGTGCATTTAGTCATTGTCGCCGAGGGCAAAGGTGACATGGACCTCAGTAAAAATAGAATTCTCGTGTTAAAAGCACGAATTGATGTGTTTTTTCTTTTTATTTTCTTTTGATTTTTTGTCCAAATTGCCCAAAAAAGCCTTTCTACTCATCCAGAGCTAGGCGTGCTACAACTGGGCGCTATAAAGATGCCTAATTTTAGCCGGCCGACTCGGACTTCTGCGACAATCAGTTTTCGTTGTTACTGTCATTTTAGCACTTTGTCTCGACCGACAAGGGTCGGAGAAGATGTAATTATTTTGAAACGACTTTTAACCGATTTTATCTTTTCAAGAAAGGAAGAAAACCTGCAGATATTTCAAATGTTGTTCTCCGTTTTACCCTCTTAGGCAACCAAAAGCAAGGAGTGATGAAATTTTTGGAGGCTCTTGCTCAAAAGGTGGAACAAGACATCCTTTAAAGGTAAGTACCTGTCATAAATTTCAAGGATTTTGTTTATTTTTTTTTGTTTTAAACATCGCATGATTTTTGGTAATTAAGAACTTGCGATTTAATGAAGCCTCGTATCCGGAATATTCCACGCTCAAATGGGCTCGTTCTTATGTGAAAGAAGGGTGATAAGCTAGATTCATATTATTAAACCAAATAAATAATAAGGTTCATGCAGATGCTTGTGTTGCAAGGTTAGACCATGATTGTTGTGACTTCTTGTTAAAGTTACATTCACTTTTCATCACCAGAGTAATGATAAAGTGATGAATGAGTGTTGAATGGAGAATGAAGAGCTAGAATGGAGTGCTAAGATCTATCTTGCATTCATTTTACTAATTCAGGATAGTGATAGCGTGCGATTCGGGCACTATCAAATCAACTCTTGAAATGTTGAGTCATGAATTGCTACTTTCTGCTGAGTTGCGTTTATTTCACTAAACCAGAGTTATGTGATGTGTGATAGTGTACCTGGTTGATGTCAACTACCTTATTGTACGCTCTATCAAGGCTGGGGCAGCTTATAGAATTTCCCGCCATTTACACTGCTCCCGGATGTAAATCTGTGTTTCAAATAAGCAGGACGAATGTTCATCCACTGTGTTAAAATTAAATACTTCTTAAGACACGGTGAATGATTTGGGAAGTGGTCAACACTTCAACACAACAGCAAAAACAAGACGCCTGTCGCGTTTTCTTAATATCGTTCGCAACTACTCTCACGAAATTAGACCAAGCATGGCGTGATATCTTCCTGATTACTGCAAGTGCAGAAGTACCCTTGTACTTTTGCGCAGCAACCAATATAGTTGTATTCGTACAAGCAGGGGTTGTGGAGTGGGGCTACGGCTAATACATTTCTCAAATTTATTGATAATCCACAAACAAAACAATGTATTCAAATACGAACTTAATCTCTAAGCCTCATTTTACTTAATGTAACAATTTCTAGCGACCATGCAGAAGGCTTCTTTAACACCGTTTCGGAGTAGCAACATTCTCAGGGTACACTATTACAACACACCATTAAGAAAACTCGTTATTTCTTATAGTGCGTAATAATGTAACCTGAGGATGGAGAAGTACTCCGCGACATTGTTACAATTTAATCAAATTTTATATCTAACGAAGCCTTTTGTTCCCTATTAATAAAGAAATTGTTACAAATAAAACACAAAGCGGGAAATCAGCATCGCAGACAAATAGATTCATTGATAGATTGTGTATTTAAAAAAAAGTATTTGCAGTCGACTGAACTACAAGAATTATTTACATAGAGGTAATTTCAAAATACGGATTATAAAAATATTTAAGTTATGTACAAACATTGGTAAAGATTAAAGTGGTTTTAAACCTAAATACGTCTCTGCAATATAAATTTTGAAAACCTAATACTAGTTTAAGATGAAAATAAGAAATTCTTATAGTGGCAAATACAAGTTTGTTTGAGAAGCAATACAACAAACTCAAAAGTTATTTGTTGCAAAAAAATTACGCTTCGTTTTTCAACACACTTTTCGGTGTTTCATACACTTGAAATGAGGCTTTCTTGTCTATTACATATTACTTATCACACAATATCACTACTCTGGCTTCATAAATGATTGTAACTAAGCAAGAAGTTATAATTCACGACCCAAAGCTTTGACACTCCTCTCTGGTTTTTTCATGAACCCTGTATGTAACTATTCCTTTTTCTGTAATGCTTGGCTGATAGTACCATTTGAAAAGTTGTTGCCCGCTGTGCACGTGCTAACAATACCATGTTCACGTCTTTCTTTGTAAGCATTTGTCTTGCATCATCGAGCTGACAAGTACAATTTGGCAAGCAATGCCTAATAACTTGCAATCAATATCATCATTCTCCTCATTGTAAGAAGGAGGAACTCGGAGATTATACGAAGCATGGCTTGATTGTTTTCCTGTAAGATGGATATTTTCAGGATGTAAACTCTTTATTTGCTCAAGTATCATATTTCAGTTCTCTAAAAAATAAATATAAGCAGTGTAGTGGGGGTTAATTCTCCGGGAAGGGAAGGGGGTATGTGTTTAGGATCCCCACACCAGCATATGGCGCAGCTTGGTCTAATTTTAGTCTGTTACATTCTCGCTAGGCATATTGCATCGTTTTCACGGCTTTCTCGAAATAAAACTGCTCGGTGTTTTTCAAGTTAGAAAATTGTCATTTGCTTTTAGTAGAGTTGTTTTTCATTAACAGTTTTGCTTTTATCTTGATCAACAAAGGCGTTTGCTTTGTTGTAATCTCTAGAATCATGTAATCGGTTACGCTTATCATGCAATTGTGGTTTTGACAATAACAAGTTTTGTTTCGCCAAAACAGCTATAAAATTTAATAAACATTTAATAATCATTTACCCAACAAAATGCGTGGTTTAACGATACAATTCTACTCGTCGACAACGCGTGTTATGGAAATCTGAAATATTAATCAATTAGAAAACAGTAAAATACCAAACTTGTGTAAACTCATCACCATGAATCAAAAAAAGAATGAAAATTTGCCCTTGAAGCTTTTGAGACAAACGATTAAACTCATCAACCTTTGGATTTTAAAAAATGTCGCACAGAACCTATGGATACTAGAAATGTCGTGCAAAATCTTTGGATTCTCAAAATGTCGCACAGAACCATTCGATCCACAAAATATCGCGCAGAACGTTTGGATTCTCAAAAATGTCGCCCACACCCTTTGGATTCTCAAAAAGTCGAGCAGAACTTTTGGATTCTCAAATTGTTGCGCAAAACCTTCGCATTTTCAAAAATGTCGCGCACACATTTTGGATTCTCAAAATGTCGCGCACAATCTTTCAATTTTCAAAAACGTCGCACAGAACCATTCGATCCTCAAAATATCCCACGCAACGTTTCAATTCTCAAAAATGTCGCGCACACCCTTTAGATTCTCAAAATGTCGAGCAGAACCTTTGGATTTTCAAACATGTCGCGCAAAACCATTTGATCCTAAAAAGGTCGCATAGAATCTTTGGATTCTCAAAATGTTGCACAGAACCATTGCATTCTCAAAAATAACGCGCAGAACCATTTGATCCTCAAAATGTAGCACAGAACCTTTGGATTTTCGAAAATGTCGCAGAGAACGTTTGGATTCTCAAATATATCACATACACCCTTTGGATTCTGAAAATGTCGCGAAGAACCATTGGATCCTCAAAATGTCGCGAAGAACCTTTGGATTTCAAAAAATGTAGTGCAAAACCATTGGATCCTCAAAATGCCACGCAGAACGTTTGGATTTTCGAAAATGTCGCAGAAAACGTTTGGATTCTCAAATATATCGCGTACACCCTTTGGATTCTGAAAATGTCACGCAGAACCATTGAGTCCTCAAAATGTCGCGCCGAACCATTTGATTTTAAAAAATGTCGTGCAAAACCATTGGATCCTCAAAATGTCGCGCAGAACCGTTGGATCCTCAAAATGTCGTGCAGAACCTTTGGATTTTAAAATATGTCGCGCAGAACCATTCGATCGTCAAAATGTTGCACAGAACGTTTAGATTCTCAAATGTGTCGCCCACACCCAATGGATTCTCAAAATGTTGCATAGAACTTTGAATTTTCAAAAATGTCGTGCAGAACCATTGGATCTTCAAAATGTCTAGCAGAACCTTTGGATTTTAAAAAATGTCGTGCAAAACCATTGGATCCTCAAAATGTAAAGCGGAATCTTTGGATTTTTAAAAATGCCGCGCACACCCTTTGGAGTCTCAAAATGTTGAGCAGAACCTTTTAGGTTTTCAAAATACAACACCGAATCTTTGGATTCTCAAAAGTGTTGTGTGCACTCTTTGGATTCTGAAAATGTTGCGCTGAACCTTTGGATTTTAAACATGTCGCGCAAAACCATTGTATCCTCAAAATGTCGCGCAGAACCTTTCAATTTTCGAAAATGTCGTGAAGAACCATTCCATCCTCAAAATGTTGCACAGAACGTTTGGATTCTCAAATGTGTCGCCCACACCCAATGGATTCTCAAAATGTTGCATAGAACTCTGAATTTTCAAAAATGTCATGCAGAACCATTGGATCCTCAAAATGTCGAGCAGAACCTTTGGATTTTTAAAAAATTCGCGCACACCATTTGGATTCTCAAAATGTTGAGCAGAACCATTCCATCCTAAAAATGTCGCGCAGAACCTGTGGATTTTCAAAAATGTCGCGCACACCTTTTGGATTCTCAAAATGTCCCATAAACCTTTGCATTTTTAAGACTGTCGCGCCGAACCTTTCGATCCTCCAAATGTCGCGCACAACATTACATTTGGATTCTCAAATATGTCACATACACCCTTTGGATTCTCAAAAATATGGCGCACACCTTTTGGATTCTCAAAATGTGGCATACAACCTTTGCATTTTTCAAATTGTCACACAGAACCTTTCGATCCTCAAAATTTTGCACAGAACTTTTGGATTCTCAAATATGTCACGCACACCCTTTGGATTCCACAATGTCGCACAGAACCTATGGATTTTCAAAAATGTCCCGCAGAACCATTTGATCCTCGAAATTTCGTGCAGAACCATTGGATCCTCAAAATGTCGTGCAGAACCTTTGGATTTTTAAAAATGTCGCACACACCTTTTGGATTCTCAAAATGTCGCACAGTAGCTTTGGATTTTCAAAAATGTCACACCGAACCATTGTATTCACAAAATGTTGCGCAGAACGTTTGGATTTTCAAAAATAACGCGCAGAACCATTAGATTCTCAAACTGTCGCGCAGAACCTTTGGATCCTCAAAATGTCGCGAAGAACCTTTGCATTTTTGAAAATGTCGCGCAGAACCTTTGGATTCTCAAAATGTCATGCAGAACGTTTTCATTTTCAAAAATGTCGCGTAGAACCATTTAATCCTCAAAATGTCGCGCAAAACCGTTGGATCCTCAAAATGTCGCCCAGAACCTTTCAATTTTCGAAAACGTCGCGCAGAAGCATTCCATCCTAAAAATGTCGCGCAGAACCTGTGGATTTTCAAAAATGTCGCGCACACGTTTTGGATTCTCAAAGTGTCCCATACAACCTTTTCATTTTTAAAATTGTCGTGCCGAACCATTTGATCCTCAAAATGTCGCGTAGAACCATTCGATCATCAAAATGTCGTGCAGAACGTTTGTAGTTTAAAAAATGTCGCGCACACCCTTTGGATTCTCTAACTGTCGTGCAGAACCTTTGGAATTTCGAAAATAGGGCGCAGAACCATTCGATCCTTAAAATGTCGCGCAGAATCTTTGGACTTTTAAAATGTCCTGCAGAAACCATTCGATCCTCAAATTGTCGCGAAGAACCTTTCGATTTTTAAAAATACCCGCGCCCACCCTTTGGATTCTCAAAGTGGCGTACAGAACTTTTGGATTTTCAAAAATGTCGTGCAGAACTATTGGATTCTCAAAATGTCGTGCAGAGCTTTTGCATTTTAGAACGTGTCACGCAGAACCATTCCATCCTGAAAATGTTGCGCAGAACCTTTAGAGTCTCAAAATGTCGCGCAGAACCTTTGGATTCTCCAAAAGATTGTGCACAACCATTAGAATCTCAAAATGTTGCGTAGATCCTTTCGATTCTCAAAATGTGGCTCAGAGCTTTTCATTCTCAAAATGTTGCATAGAACTTTTAGATTTTCAAAAATATCCCGCATAACTTTTGGATATTTAAAAATATCCCGCAGAAATCATTCGATCCTCAATATATCGCGCAGAACCTTTGGATTTTTAGAAATATCGCGCAGAACCATTGGATCCTCGAATTGTTGCGGAGAACCTTTAGATTGTCAATAATGTGGCACAGAGATTTTGGATTTTTAAAATTGTCGCGCAGAACCATTGGCACCTCAAAATGTCGCGCAGAACCTTTCGATCCTCAAAATGTCGCACAGAACTTTTGGATTCTCACATATGTCACGCACACCCTTTGGATTCCAAAATGTCGCACAGAACCTATGGATTTTCAAAAATGTCCCGCAGAACCATTCGATCCTCGAAATGTCGTGCAGAACCATTGGATCCTCAAAATGTCGCGCAGAGCATTTGGATTCTCAAATATGTCGCGCATGCCGTTTCGATTCTCAAAACGTCGCGCAAAACCTTTAGATTTTGAAAAATATCCCGCATAACTTTTGGATATTTAAAAATATCCCGCAGAAATGTGGCACAGAGATTTTGCATTTTTAAAATTGTCGCACAGAACCATTGGCACCTCAAAATGTCGCGCAGAACCATTCGATCCTCAAAATGTCGTGCAGAACCTTTGGCTTCTCAAAAATGTCGTGCACACCTTTTCGACTCTCAAAATGTCGCATAGAACCTTTACATTTTTAAAATTGTCGTGCAGAACGATTCGATCCTCAAAATGTCACACAGAACGTTTGGATTGTCAAATATGTCGCGCACACCGTTTGGATTCTCAAAATTTTGTGCAGAACCTTTGGATTTTCTAAAATTTCGCGCACATTCTTTGGATTCTCAACATGTCGCAAAGGACCTTTGGATTTTTAAAATTTTCGCGCAGAACCATTGGAACCTCAAAATGTCGCGCAGAACCATTCGATCATCAAAATGTCGCGCAGAATGTTTGGAGTTTAAAAAATGTCGCGCACACCCTTCGGATTCTGAAAATGTTGCACACACCCTTTGGATCCTCAACACGTCGCAAAGAACCTTTGGATTTTTAAAATTTAGGCTATGTGCGCACAGTAACGTTTTTCAGCGTTTTCATTTGTGTCTTCACGCAAAAACGGATGCAAACACTAGCAATTTAGGACAGAGGCTGTAGCTAATTTTATATATTGAAAATATTTTC